>JAPKLX010000002.1:499164-515618 GCA_026898415.1 Leonotis leonurus | reverse complement strand
GTATAGGGTTTCAGGTGTGGGGGAGATGAGAGAGTTTCCATTGTTGGGCATCATCGCGGTGGTGAAGAAGAAGAACAGCCGCAGAGATGGAGGGACAAAATTAGGGTTTTCTCTGGAGAAGAAGAAGCGCCGCGGAGATGGAGCAACAAGAGAGAGAAAGAGATGTTTCGAGATTGAGGCGGATAGTAGGATAGATTGGGATAGGTTTAGATGATAGTTAGGATTATGGGTAAAGTCGAGTTAGGGTTGGAATAAGTATGATTATGGGCTAATTAGTTGGGCTAATTATTGCCCAAAAAGGAAATGGGGCTTTTGAGGTGGGACAGCCCAAAGTGGTAAATGGGGCTTTTCACCTGGGACAGAGGGAGTACTTTTTTTGTGGGTCTCAATATCCACTTTCTACAATTAAAACACTTAATAATATTCCCTCTGTCCATGAAAATGATTTACGGTTTGACCCGACACTGGTTTTAATATTGTGTTTTGACTTTAATGGGGATATGTAGTGAGTGCAGTTAGGGTCTCACTTAATATATTGTTTTAAATTGATTGTGGGTAGTTAGTGGAGTTTGAGTCTCACTTAAAGTATTGTTTTAAATTGAGTTGTGTGTAGTGGATGTGGTGGGTCCACTTGCTATAAAATGAAAGTTTCAAATGTAAACCATTTTTGTGGACATCCCAAAATGGCAAAACGTAAATCATTTTGATGGACGGAGGAAGTACTTTTTTGTGGGTCCCAATATTCACTATGGTTTAAGTCAACAACATTTTCTTAAAACACGTGTCGAATCAAATGGTGTATATTTTTAAGGAATAGTATAAAAGAGTATATATCCACTCCAATTATATATTTTTATTAATTAAATATGTTTAGATAAATTTAATTAAGATCCTAGCACGTCTTTCATTAAAAAAAGTTTATGAACTTTATTAATCTATATGATTGTTAAAAGTATCCCTACAACTATACTACTTTGTTAATAAAATTTTAAATTTTGAGTATATTATATATAACACATGTTCTCTGCTTGTGAAGAGGAGAATAAAAAGGGTGAAAGTGATGTGTAGCAAGACTGCAAGAGTATGTTGATGTCAGCACTTATAAATATGGGTGTGTTTTATTTGAAATCTACATTTATCCGGCATTTTCAAGGAATAAATTTATTATTCAAAGACAACATAAGCCAATTGTTTAGAAGTTGTTTTATTTATGAATGGATTATTAACCAAGTTCAATCTTACTTGAATGTTTACTTTACAGTTGGGAACTTAGGAGTTAGGACCAAGTAAAAGTCCTACATATCAGTTTAGTTTGACTACTTTATAAATCATAGTATGCATATTATAACTTGTGAAGGTAGGAAGATGAGTTGTTTTGAAGTGTTAGTTATGGAATACTTTATCTTGTCATGGTAAATATGGTATACGTTTCACTGAGATTATTAAAAAAATTGTATAAAATATTTTAATAATTATAAATGATAGAGTTTACACATTTGGTTATCAAGAAAAAAATGCATAAATTATTTTAAAAGTTACAAATGATAGAGTTTACACATTTTTAGAGAATTAACTTTTGTTATTATTTTGATTTGCAAAATTTATTAGAACAACCAAAAAGTAAAGTATGTCGAAATTTATAAGAGAATTAAAGTATTTTAAAAAATACTTTGTTTACTATTTTTCTACATTTTCTGTTAATATTTAGTTTTAATGATCCAATAACCTAAGATAATATTTCTTATGTCCACGATAAGAGTATCATAAAGAAGTGCGGACATGTTTTAAGAATAATTATGACGTGTTCTTTTAGTTGAAAAAAAGACCCACTAAACATTAAGATAATGACGTATAATATTGAAAAATGTGTGGGACCATGTCCTCAAATGGAAATGATACTCTCTTTTTGAATGGGTCCATTTAGGTAACAAATGTTACACTTATTATGGACGCCAAAGAATATAATATAAAGGATATGACATACAAGTATCTAAATTATATTTAAAGAGTATTCTATTATAAAATGAAATAAAAGTCATTTATTTACAAATGTCTTGACGAATAAATATGCAAATTGGAGCACAACATGCAACAGCTCAAACAAAACACCTTCTCCCCCTTCTTCCACATATGCCTTCTCTAAGACTCGCATTCAACCTACAACACAAAGACATTCACAGATTTGCTGCAAGAATATCAAAACCTACAACCCCGACGTCAAGAAAGCAAGAGTCGGAGCTGAGACAGAGTCGGTTACCTCAAACCTGCCATTTACAGTTCAAAGGTCGGGACCTGATCCATCGGCGCACGAAAGGCTCGATACAAGGTCCTGTCGATGATACTCCTGTATGGATCTTGCTTCCTCTTCCGAAGAAGGTACGACATGCTCGTCTCAATGTCAGACTTGATCTCCAAGTAGAGCTCCTGTGCCTTTTCTCTGTCCTTTAACATCTCCTTCTTCCCCTTCGTCTCCACCGGCTTCCCAAAGAGGTAGTACAAGCGGCCAGGAATCTTTGGTATGATTCCGGGAATATACACATCTTGATTTGCTACCTCACCGCTCTTTCCAGCCCTACAGCGGTGGTACGTGCAACGGGGTTAGCTTAGGCATCGACTCTCGACATTCAACAATATTCAACAATGTTACAACAGCAAGATGAGCCCAAGATAGCTATTTATATACACATATACCTGATGTTAAATTCTTGGGCCTTCTCGTTGTTGCTTCTTATCAGATCACCCAAAAAAGGGATTTTTATCATGTCATCATAGTCCAGTACCAACTGCCAGTATAATTAGATTAGTTATTTAGCTTCAATTTTTTGGTGCAGGAACTCAATTGTTTTAATCGAGTCAGTAAGATGCGTGGGTTTTGGAATTTTTGCAATCATAACATGATTCAAGTTTCAAAGTTTACTATAACATGAATTATGCTATAATTTATAAAGAAGTAAAGTTCGAGTATTTTGTAACAAGATTTAAAAGTCGCATTCAAAACTACAACCAGTTTAATATCCGTTTGTTTAATGGCAGTTATCCCTATCTTTTAACTATAATGAATAGATGCAACAGTACCTCAGCTAGGTCGTCCTCCCCGACAACTCCAAATGGTACAATCGTGGCTCCAAATCTTGCAGCCATCCTCACAAATTCTGGCTGGTCGGGCCAGAACAACTTGTACTCTTCACCCTGATCATACACAAACTTCCAGTAAGTTCAAATACGAGGGGAAACAAAAAATAGCCAAAATTTTTAGTAAAAGACAAATTCTAGCCACAACCTTAGTGATATATAAATTCGTGACCAAATGGCTAAAATTTATAATCCTTCCATCTCATTATTCTTGGGCCCGTTTAACCAAAACGGTGAGTATTCTATGGACTTTTGGAGTCAAGTATAATGGAACGGGGGTGTATATCACTAAGCTTATGGCTAAAATTTGTCTTTCACTAAGTTTTTTTTGTCTAGTTTTGAAAATTAACACTTAAAATAATTCAACATATAATATCAAAGATAAAAAATAGATGCTTTTAAGCAGAGCAAATTTCAGTGCATGTTCGTAAAGATTCAGAACTCCTATATCTTGAGATTGTTATTACAGACATATTTTCATGATATACGAACCTTCTTGTGCAGGGCCTCTCGACCACCGCCAGGATACAGCAACACGTGAGACTTTGTTTTGAACAACTTGAAAAGATTGCTCGCGCCGACAGGTACTGCACCATATACTCTTAAATAGTCGAAAAGAGACAACTCCTTATTTTGACTGTCCTTGAACAAAGATGGATGTGCTACTCCACGAACCATGATCTTCTTCTCTTGCAGAAATTGTTCAACCAATGGGGTGACTTCTAAACCCATAAGCATGTGATAACCAACTAACAATACTGGACCTTTGTCGGGAACTCCAGCTAGGCCTCTCACTATCTTTCCATCTCCCATAGTAGACATGAATACCGGACCCCCAAAATTCCGTAAGAATCTGCATTCCTTACAGCCAATGTCAATATCTCGAGTCCATGCATGAAAGAAACAGTTAAAGACAAGCATGACTCAATCTTCTTTAGTGTGGTTTTTAGCTGAAGAAAGTTTCACTATATATTCTAAGTTTTAACAATCTAGAAGCTATGAAGAACTGAAAATGCAATAAGGATAATGAATTTGTGGATAATTACCCATTTCCCTCGACGGTTTGCTTGAACTCAGATATACTAGGAGGTATAAAATCCATCACATAATCGTGGTTTCTGGATCGACGGTACGTGCTAGTACCTTTGATAATCGTCAACAGATTAAAGCCATCCTCCTGCATCAATAAAATTTGATACTGTTAAATATGTGAGAAGCAGATAATGACAGAAAACGATCTGGTTTTTCAAAACACTCGAATTATTAATCTATGGGAATGGTTTCACTGCCTTTGTTCAAGAAATGTATTTCCCCTGGTCTTGCATGAAGATTAATCCTCTCAAAATAAGAAGTGGTGAATATCAACTATACTTTCATACTTATATCTTCACAAATAAGCCTTTTAGAAACCAAAACCATGGCGAATGACTCAAAACATTCTCATCAATTTTAGGAACTAATAATCGTGTGATGAAAAACAGTCTCGACAATTTGAAAAGCAAGGAAGAAGCAGGATAATATCCTCACCTACCAATAATATGGTATGCCCACTGTCTTTGAAGTATCGTACATTGCAATTTTTGAGTGATTTTGAAAGCCTTGAAGCTTCATCTCTACTTGGAAGCATGTTATCCTTGCCACTGAGATGCATATTCAATCATTAATACCAACACATTTGAATTATAATCGTGTCTTAATCTACAGTGCATCAAGAACAAGACACGGAAATAAAATGTAGATGGTTGGTATCTACGATAATTGCCCAGACAATATTGGATCTCTTGCCTCCCATATTTGAGTTTGATGCATAAAATAGTAAAAAAGAGAAGATGTTGACTGAATGTGCCTAGGAAGGCTGAAGAAGGCTATTTCTTCTTAGGAGGTCTTTAAACTCATATTACCATTATTGTCTCCTATAACCAGCCTCCATCATTATTTGATGTCGATTCATTTCATAAGAAAAAAATAAAGCTTCGTTCTAAGCCTTCAAGCAAAGATTATCGTAATCTCTAGAAGCATGAAAAAGAATCAACTAGTGAAGGAGAAGGAGAGACCAGGTTTGATATTGTATCCTTTTGTCATCAAAATAATGATATTGAATAATAGAGAAAGATAGATAAACCTAGCAATAACAAGTACTTCAGCTTTAATGGCATGAAGACGAGAATTAGCATAAGCAGCACCAGTCTTCAACTGCTTCAGTTTCCAAACCAGGGTTTCTTTAGGTAGGATATAAGATAAGCCCTATCCATATTTCACTGAAAATAGTTAGAATTTTCAAGAAGACTGGATATTGAAATATATGTTGCTCCATAACATTGATGAAACTACATCTGACTTCGATTGTTTAAATAGATAGTGCAAATAAGATTAAGCAAGAGTAACCAATGTCCTTACAGAAAGACCTGGTAGCATCGCAGTAAGGTTGTTTGCTAACTGTTCGATATATTGGGAAGGAGGTCCTGTGGTATTAATATTCACTGTAGCCATCTTCAGAGGATCACCTGGTTCCAGAAAGGTAGAATGCTTATAATCAAGTAAACTAAGTAGCCCTAAGGCCCAATCTGTTCAGATAACATACCGGTAGCTTATATAAAGTTAAGAAACCGGAGGTGTATTGATCATCTACATTGCAAACTTAAAATCCCTAAATCATGAGGATATCGGAGAGAGGATCTACCATGTTATGATTGATCATGATGGGATTCTAGAACACTATAACGGCTGTCTGAAATAAATATTATGCATGCGTAGTCGTAGACAGTGTTGCAACTATGAAATGCTGTACATGTAATGTAAGATTATTCATTTCTGGTCTTAATTCAAAGTTCTGTAGAGATTCAGATTAGATGGATTTATGGAATCAGGTGCAGATATACTACTATCCTATCCTTCAAAAAACCCACTTCTACTTGAAATCAAGAAAATGAGACATCAGGAAAAAGTGGCAAGAAATACATAGTGACACAGAAATAACATTGTTCCCATCCTAAATATTGTTGGTTTCATTTTATTTCCATAACTATAATATGGATTGATTGAGAAAAAACAAATTCCTCTCTTCTTATAAAAGCGAGGGGAGACATTCATTGTAGACTTGTAGTAAACTCACCTAGGTTTTTTCGATACAAGGCAAAAGATTCAAACTTCGATTGGATATCCAATAAAAAGATCCTTTAACTTCAGTAGACCTTTTTTTCAAGTAGCAAGTGTATAAAATACAATCAACAAACTCTAGAAATATTTCAACAGATATGCAATCACCCCAATCACATAGAATGCTCTCCAGAAGTTCAGATGGCATCAAATTTCTGGCTATCACAGATTAACTTGAATCAACTACTAGTTCAAACTATAATAAATTTATCGGATAATTGTGATTATATACCCATAACAAAGCTTAGGAGATAAGGAACTGTGTTATAAAGTTCGTTGGGCAGTGCTTCCAAGAAAGGTAGAAAAGGCTGCAACTGTAAGCTGTCAAATGAAGTTGCTGAAAAAAATGAATAATCGGTTAAACTTCAAAACCTGCCACCGAGAGTTGTTAAAACAAACATCTCAAGAAACAGGAACAAGTACCCGGATTAGCTAGTATCACTACAAGATCGATATCAGGATTACGTGCTGCAACTGCAAGGGCTAAGCATCCACCAAAGGAATCTCCAACCAGATAGATGGGCTTATTAGGACGTGAAGAGTGCTCTGCTCTCAAAGATTGTTCGACCCATGCTACCAAACCTGAACATTTATGATAAAAGAATACTAATATGAAACCATGACAAAATTTCAAAGAAGGTAACAATGAAAAACAACAAATCATTGTAGAAAAGAGATACCTTTGAATGGGGTTCGATTTTGCACAGGGATATGCATGCACCGAACATCAAAGACCCTGAGACCAAAGATAAGAATCACTACTGTGAGGTGCTACGATAATATAAAGGAGCCAGATACATAGTGCTACCACTTAGGTATCTATTTGGAAAGCTTTCAAATTTTTAATCGTGATAGGTGGTTCTCTTGCTTGAAAAAAATGCATATAAATTAAAATAAAGGCCAACAATGAACTCATATATCTCTTGTTTCTCCAGAAAAGGCAGAGTAAAGTTGCATTTGATTGGCAAGAACACATGAACGCATCTATTAACATCAATTGCTACGATAAAATCTAAGGGAACAAGTCACATAGTGCTACCACTCAAACATCTACTTGGAAAGCATCCCAGTTTCCAATCGTAATGGGTGACCCCTCTTGCTTGAAATAGATAAATGCATATTAAAGGATAGGACAACAATTCTTCTATGTAAGCGATCATGAAAATTGAATGTCAAACGAACTCATATACTCTTCTTTTCCATACAAAAAAGGCAGATCAAGTTGCATTTGATCACACTGAACAAGTATGCATCTATTAACACCAACTGTCTTAGCAGATACTTACTTCCCAAGAGATTTTTGTTGCAGGGTAAGGCCAAGTCCAAGACCACCTAATCCTGCATAAAAAAGTGACCTTTTACAGTTTTACTACCATAAAATATAGCAACTAACATATACATGTCTTAAATCTTTGAAAAGTCACTTTCTCCAACCTCATGATTCCAACTTGCATCAGAAATTAATGTATAGCATTCAGGAACCAAACCCATATTTACCAGGCAAGAAGAGCAGTACAGGTGAGCCTGCCAAATGTGGGCCACATGAGACTGGGGTGAACCACCTAATGGGTCCACCATCGTCCTTGATTATATCTGGGACACAATCAAGATAATCTTTCACGGTTTCAGTGCCATACCCATCATCCCATAAAGCTTCCAACATCACCTCCTCAGAGTTCTCCTTTTCTCTCTTCTTCTCCTCAACGGCTGAGCTCCCATAGTCCTTACTACCCAAATCAACCTTTCCTATCTCCTCCTTCACATCCGAAGACACTCCATTAACAACTTTGAGAGAATCAGAAGATAATGCATCTGTGGTGGAATCCTTAGATACACACCCAATTGAGTACCTAGAGTGAGCCCTTCTCTCAAAATTCGCAGCAAAATAAGGGGGTGAAAGAGAAAAACTCTTCACAGTTGAAGCCATGGAAGGTGCAAGAATCTCCAAACGTTCAAGAAACCACCAGTGCATAGAAAGTCCCCCCTCCAGCTACGACCTCATTTTATATCCAATAATCTAGGAAATAAGATAAAAAAGGGAGAAAAAGGGTGGTGTGAAAAATACGAAATTGAGTAAGAGACGAAGAAGAAGAAGAAATACATAGAGGCCCCACACAAAATATTGTGTGCGTGATGCATGAGTTTCGTGTCAGTATAAACAACCATGAAACTGCAGCAAACAACAACAGAAGAGGTGTTTTCACATGGCTACTGACGACTACTTCCATTTAAGTATAAAGATTAAAGAACACAAACTAGTGGGAAAGTTTGCTAGCGTTGATTCGAGAAATGTAAAAGAAAAGGCGCCATTTTTAATCGCTTGATAATGGCACGATCTTCATATATAAATATATAATTATTACTCCCTTCGTGGTCTGTCGATGACCTTTTTTTTCATTTCCATTTATTTCATTAAAGTTGACACATTTTCTTTTATAATATTTTTTGTATTTTAAGTGTATTGAGGTAAACAAAAATAATGAATTATCTTGGTCTGCGTACAAAAAGAAGGGGATCATCTTTAATGGGACAGAAAAAGTACAATTATTAGCTTTGTCTAGGTTCCCAAGTTGGGTGCGGTTTGGATAATTGAACCGTGATTTGGGGTTATCGTAATTGATTCGATAAAAGCTATTATCCGAAATCGAACCAAATTATAAATTTTCATTATCCGCCAACTATTTGGTTAGTCAGATCAATTATTCGAAATATCCGAAAATAAAAAATAATTACAAAATAGAAGCACACACATACAAATCTATCAAGTCCTCCCCAAAAAGTATTTTAGCCCTGAAAATTTTACCCTATCCCCCTTTTCGTTAGTGATTCCAAATTTCCTTATCCTTATGATTCTTTGACAAACGTATTTGGGCATAAATGACTTTCTCTTATCACATGTGATATAGAATACACATTGTAAATGAAGCAAAAAATGCTGATATGAATGAATAGCATTGAAATTACAGGACTTGGAGAAAAACTTTGCAATCCCCCGTGTCCCTTTAATTGACATCGACTCCTGTCATCAAAAAATGATTTCTTCTCCTTTGAATTCTATTCAAATAACCCACAATCATACTTCAAATAATTAGCACATACTCAAAATTTAAAATAGAATCATCAAGAACTTGTACCTTAACTTTGACATTTGGAGTTTATACCTTAACTTTCGAGTCTTAGGTTGTTAAGTAGTCTTCCTCGAGCTTTGATTGATCAAAGCTCCTACAAAACAAGTCAAAGAAAAAGTGTGGTTTTACAGGGAGTGACTTTGAAGCTCAAGTTAGCTCAAAGTAGGATTGGTTGTGGATTCTGTAGGATTTTTATAGACTTTTAATATGTGGGAGTATTCAATTCAGATATTAAAAAGTCCTTCAAAATTCTGAGGTATTCAATACAAATTTTAAAAAGTCTTTTAAAATCTTTAGGTATTCAACAGTCTATGGACTTTAATAGTCTATGGATTTTCATGGATTCTTTTTCAAAAATATATATAAATTCTACTATACAAAATCAATTATAATAACTAGAGATTTCAACGGATTCTCTCAAAAAAATTTACAAACCCTCGATTAGGGATGGCAATTTAGCCCCGCTCGATATAAGCCTGACCCGACATTAATATAACTAATATATAAATTAAAAATTAAATATAGTATACAAATATTATTATTGTAATTAATATATAATAAATATAAATTAATATATATATATATATATTAAATAACAGATACAACTAAATAAATTTGGATTTAATACTTATTTACATTTAAGAGTATAATAAATGTTAAAATATATAAAATGAAATTAAAAAATAATTATATATTTTTTATGTATTAAAAATAAAAAAATATCTTAAAAAATTAATTAAAAAAATTACGGTCTGGCTCGAGTCCATCCGATTCATATGGGTCTGGGCTTGGGCCTAATTTTCGGGCCCGACTGGGCCATGAGCCTGTACATATGACCGTGGGCCGGATCTGGGCATAGGGAAGTCCAGTTCAGCCCGACACAGTGTCATCCTTAAACCCGACCATCTTTCTCCTATTTCGAGCCCTTACTAGGAATGATAATTTTATACTTCCGACTCAAATCTGTCCAAGCCCGACCCGATGACGTTATGGTCGGGTTTGGGCTAATGTTTAGGCCCGACATACCCAAGCAGGACCCAAATATTTAAATATCTTATATTAAAACATAAATTTAAAATAATATAAATATAATTATTATTTTTAATGTGTAATAAAAATAAATTAATAGACATATTAAATAAAATGTATGAGCAAAATAATATAAATATCATCATTGTTGTTAATAGACATATTAATGAATATTAAAATATATAAATATATTTTAAAATAAATTAATTATATATATTTTTAAATATGTTAAAAATAAAATATGGATGTCCGCTCAATCCACATGGGCCTGAACTTGGCCTTAAATTACAAGTTCGGTTGGGCCATGGACTGGCCTTGGGCCCATCAACAAAACTGCATGTCGGGACTGGGCATAGGGAAGTCCGGTCTAACCCGACCCATTGTCATCCATATCCCCGTATTCTATAAAAGTCTATGTAAAAAATGTATTTTACAATCCTATCAAATCTATGGAAATCCATGTAAATTAATAAAAAAGTTTGTGAAACTTTAGACAGACTCTGTGGATTTTCTAAATCCATAGACTTTTTAAAGTCCAAAAAAATCCAAAAAAATCCACAACTAATACACCTCCCTAAGAGTAATATACAATAATACGTGCAAAGTATAAGAGTAAAAGTAGAGTATAGCTAACCTTATAAATGAAAATGGATTGATTATATATAGCTTAGTAAATAGAGGGTAAACGAGTTATACCATAAACGCTTTCATAATTATATTATCATGCATTTTAATTTATCACCATGTTTTTTTTATCTTGCTTTATAGTACTGTAGAATGTATAAATATGTTGTTTATTACTATATATATTCATGCTTTTCATAATTTTCAAATTATTACTCCCTCCGTCCTAACTAACTTGAGTTGTATTTCTTTTCGAACCGTCCCAATAAATTTGAGTTATTTGTTTTTTAGGAAATCTTTACTACACAAAAATTTAAATAATATATATTCTTATCGTCACTTTATACTTTAAACATACACTACATAACTCTTTAATTCCCGTGCCGAAAAGAAGTGCCCAAACTAGTTGAGAAGAAGAGAGTATAATTTTTCCATATTGTTGTAAAATATACAAATATATTTATGTATGTCAATATTACATGCCTATTTATCTATCTCGTTATGCTTTTTTAATCTTATTTTTCAACATTATTGCATGATAATGTAAGTATATGTCTTTTTAATAATATACTCATGCTTATCTATTAATGTAATGATGTTTTTTTTTTCAAATTTAAACTAATATTGTAATTCTTATGTAATATGAGTAAATAGATAAAGTAATCAATATTAGAAATGAAATAGGAACAGAAAAGTAGACAAGAAAATTGATATTTAAAAATAATTGAATATTACATAAATGAATAATACAATTAATTTAAATAGATTTTCTGAAGTTGAGCCATTAACACATAATGGTAACCGGCATAAAAGCCCAATAACCATTTCACAAAATAAGCCCAACATCTACGACGTCGTATATCTTACATAACCGTAGCCTTAAATACCTTACGAGGGAATTTAGGGTTTGGCTGAGATTTGGAGAGAACGACGAATCGCAGCACCGCGACTCCACCTGAAATTTCACAACCATGGTTCTCAAGTAACACTCTATCTCTCATACACAAGCTTCTTTTCGTAGATATTCTTCATCTGCAAGCATATAGGCGCTCGATGATTCGACATTTTTATGTCAATTTAATCTCTTGCTTTATATTCATTTTATGTGAATTGAACATCTAGTTTTATAATTATTCCTTTACTCTATTTCCGAGATCTATTTCTCATTGTATTTTACATTTTCTGGAGGTTTATCGACTTGCCAGCAGCCAAGTGCCACAATTTGATATTTTTCCGCAAAATGTTCAATTTTTTACGTATGCGTTAATATTGATTTGGTTGATATATGCTGCTGTTCTCGCACCAAAACGAGCGTCTGATTTTAATTTCTTTAGGATCTAGCTTTAATTTTATATTTAAAAGTCATTTTCCATGGATTCCGTTGTTTTTGTTTCTGTGCTCCTTTGATATTATTAGAACAGGTAAATTATCAGTCTGATATTGTATTACTGTTGTATGATACTTTTTCATTCTCTTCTCTGTTTCTTTCTTAAGGAAATGCTTACAATTTTTGTGTTTTACGGATCTCGGCTATTGTAATCTCTGTTGAATAATGTTAAGTTATTCCGGAAGACGTATTTGTTGCGGCTATGTATTGACTATTGGTCTTGATTTATCAGGACAGAGCTCTGCCGATTCAGCGGTGCCAAGATATATCCTGGAAGGGGTATAAGGTTTATCCGTTCGGACTCTCAGGTATGTGACAGAGGTGGTTGTGATTCTCATTATACTGTTACAACAAAAGTTGCTACATAGTTTGATTTATTAGATTTTTGATGATTTCAATGTTATATGATCAGCTTTTGTTGACCTTTTCTAGGGATGTTTTTGTGTTTAAAACTGTTTTAGGTTTTCCTCTTTGCTAACTCGAAATGCAAGAGGTATTTCCACAACCGACTGAGACCTGCAAAACTTACATGGACTGCTATGTACCGTAAACAACATAAGAAGGTAAACTATGAGTATGAATATATTCTATTTCTTTTGTTGTGTTGTTGGTCTTTTACTAATTGGTTGATTCAATGATCTGTGCCCTTAGGATGTTGCTGCGGAAGCTGTGAAGAAGAGGCGTAGAGCAACCAAGAAGCCGTACTCGAGGTCCATCGTTGGTGCCACGTTGGAAGTTATTCAGAAGAAGAGAAGCGAGAAGCAAGAAGTGCGTGATGCTGCCCGTGAAGCTGCCTTACGGTATGTAACATTATTCAAGGTTTGGAACCGCAAAACTGTTGAATTCTGAATGAACTCTTAATCAAATCTAATTCTGATCTCAGTGAGATCAAGGAAAGAATCAAGAAAACTAAGGATGAGAAGAAAGCCAAGAAGGCAGAGACAGTGTCGAAGCAGAAAACCTCCAAGGGTAATCTTCCCAAGGGTGCCATGCCTAAGGGTCCTAAGCTCGGAGGTGGAGGTGGCAAGCGCTAAAATTTCCATCTTGTTGTGGTAGCTATTTACGAAGCTTTATAGGGATGGACAACATTTGCATTACTTTTTGTACCGATTTGGTTCTTGACATAATGTTTTCTGTTTGGAGCATATTATCTTGTGGAGTAATATTGTGGAGAGTCTGGAGACCAGTTCCTTTTTTGTTAAAAGCCTATCTCAACTCCCAAGTCTCTTATCTTTAGACTCATTTCTTTACTATCTCAACGAAAGTTCAAGATTTGTGTCCAGCACATGGCAGTTGCAGCAAATCCTTAACTTATTTGATTCAAAACTTTTCAATGCTAGATGTTTGGTTTCAATAAGGTGTTTTAAGTATGATGTTTTGTTTTGCTTGTAATGCGCGTTCAAGGCTGAGATCGTGCAGATGGTCTGTTTCGTTACCTAATTTGGCAGTGCGTGCCTTTAAATTAACACTGGTGCATGAGCATCACCTCTTGGAACGGAAATTTGTAATGTTACTTAACCCAGAACTAAACTTTGGCAATTTGGTGGAAACTGGTTTTTGGAACATGTTGAGAACTGATTTTTTCGTAAATAAACTAGTGGTGGTATGGAGTGTAAATCAATATTAGACTGAGAATCGATTTATTGATAAATAAATCAGGTACCGATTTTTAATATTTAAAAATAAACAATATTCGAGGAACCGGTACTAAAGCGGATTTATTACATGCATATATGACAATCTAACATAGCAATCTAAATATATGTACAAATAATTACAATCACATAAATATGATTATAATCCAAAAATATACTTTAAAAATACAAGTGTTTTATATTGACTAGTTTGTGCACCCGTGCTATGCACGTGATTATTTATTAATAAATAATTTATGCATAAAGATATTAGAAAAAATAAAAAAATGTTGTAATCGGATCCTAATCGGTAGTTTTAGAACGTCCGTAATCGTAATCGATAGTTTTTTCTCAATCGTGACTATGTTGAGTACAATTCAGTCACAATTTCAAAAATGGAGAACCATGGTTAGCTATCTGAAACAGTAACTTCAAATTATTTTACCTGATTCAATTGATTTCTTATTTTATAAAGGGTCATTTTTTTTATTAATTCATAACAACACATTAAAATTTATGAATATATAAATAATAATAATAATAATAATATAAAAATTATATTTAAATTTTGAATTTGGAATCCAATAACATTTTGTGATTTTTATATAATAATATAAATATATTTTATTTTTATTTTGTAATCATTATTGCCTTAAAATTAACAAATAAGAATATATTGAAAATCTCAAACAAGTTAAATAATGATATATATTAGTACGTGACCATAATAATGATAATTTTCAAATTTTCAAATATATTAGTATAAATTTTTAATATTTTTGTGAAGTGAATAAAATAATTTTAGGAGGAAAAAGTTAGAGAAGAGAAAACATAGAAGTAGTTATTTGTTTAAAATTTAAAACTTATTTAATTTAATATTTATATAATTTTTGTCAATAAAGTTAAAATTATCTACAAATAAAGTTAGTAAATTAATAGAGTTGAAATTATTTAATTTAATATATTTAATATTTATACATAACTTGTACCGTGTAAATTAATAGAGCTTCTAAAAGGAATGACCATTTGTATTCCACTCTACGTTTCACTATTAAATTTAGCATTTAATTAATATTTATAATAATAAACTATAATTAATATTTTTTGAAAAAATACTCCATCAATCCCACTATTTTTGGCTCCTTTGACCAAAACTGTGACTGTTTTTTGGTCAAAGGGGCCAAGAATGGTGGGAAGAAGGAGTATATGGTAATGTTGAATTTATCAACTACACAAATTAATTACAATTATTATTATTAAATATTATAAAACAATTATATACCCAGATTAAATACGACTAGGGATGGAAAAATTACCCACGGACCCGACTACCCGCGGGTACCTGACTCTAATGGGACGGGTATGGGTAAATAATTTTAAGATCGGGGGGGGGGGGGGGTATGAGTTTTAAAGTTTATACCCGTTTCAGATTTGGGTCGGGTATGGGTGTATAGGTACCCGCCTCGATAATATTTTTCACTTATATTTTATTATAATCACACTTAAAAGTTTAACTAATATAGTAGAAATTTTGTATAAATTACATTTGAAAATTATGATCTATTATATGTGGTGAACTTGTAGTATACTAATATATATTTTAAGCTTTGTAGAAGTTTTAGGTTTGATTTAATATTTTTTAATATGTTTGTATATATGAAAATTTTATTGTTTAATGGGTACCCGATGGGGATCTCTCTAGATCCCCCGCCGGGTAATACCCGGCCCGACCCCGCTCCGATTTAAATGGGTAACGGGGAGGGTACGAGTATGAAATCATGAAACGAGTATGGGTACGGGAAAGCAAAACCCGCCCCGAACCCGCCCAGTTGCTATCCCTAAATACGACAAGTTTTTAGTGCTAAATAAATGATTAAACTAAGATATAAGAAAATAAAATTAAGAAAACCTATTAGAAAACATTGAAATTTTATAGTAAAAATAGAGTGAGACACTATATCTAATTCGATCTTCCGCATGGTTTTAAAACATATTATCAAGAGTATTCACCTTCAAGAACATTATATATATATATATATATATATAATTATTTTTAATTTATTAACGTATCATAATTTTTTATATTAAATTTATATTTTATATAGCATATATCAAATTAAAGATCTTGTCGAGATCTTTAATTTAATATGCATATTGCAAATATTTTTACGATCGAAATAAAATAATTTTAGGAGAAAAGTGTTGTAGGAGAGAGAAAAAAAGCAATTATTTGTTTAGAGATTAAAAAATATTTAATTTAATAGTTATATTATCTTTACCAATAAAATTAAATTTATTTACAAAATTATCATTGAAATTGATTGCAATTGATGTTAGGTGTTATATTATATCTAAAATCACATA
>JAPKLX010000002.1:464215-494164 GCA_026898415.1 Leonotis leonurus | reverse complement strand
CAATCTAAGAAGTGTAATCTCAAGTTCTTATCTAGTTTTGATAAAACTTGAGGCTCGAGCTCAACGAGTAAAAAGAAATGAGACATAGTAGATTTCGATCTAGTTTTGATCGAGCCGTGGACGTAGGGAAAGTTTATCCCGAACCACGTTAAACTCTTTGTGTTCTTACTTTCTGTTTTTACTTTATTATCATCTTCTTCATACTCTTGCATATAAATCTTGGTTGATAATTTCTCTAAAGAAAAAAAACGTTTCTCACCTTAAAAAGAGCATTAACCACCATATTCCGCACACAACTTTAATCAAGTTTAAATCTGTGTTTATCACTCTTGATTATTGCTATTCACACATAAGGTCTTATTTGATTAAGACTTAATCTTCCTAACAAGAAGATTTGTTTTACTAATCCTAGCTATCTTTGTTATTAAGAGTGCTAAAGCCTTATATTTAAGTTTGAACAAGAAAACCTAGAAAGTTTTGAATTGGTGTATTCCCCCCCCCCCCCCATACACCAATCTAGCTCTTTCGGGACCAACAGTGGCGTGTACAATAACCTTTGTATATAAATAATGAGACGAATGAGCGAGTACCACGTGGCAGAGTTGTTGAGTTGGTTACATATAATCATATATATAAATAGAGTGTGAATTGTATGGTTTGAGTTGTTGAATCATTCTAATAATAATACACTCATTTTTAGTTTCATATTCATTCTTCTCTCTCGTCGTCGTCTCCAGCTGGTTGTAGTCACATGATAACTCTTGAATAAGAGTTATATTTTTTGTTATTTTTCTTTCTTATTTCTTCCCTTTTTGTTGAGTGTTGTGTTATTTATTTTAGTTAGTGTTTATTTTAATTTAGTTTAGCTCTTTTGTTTGGAAAAAAGATAATATTACTTTTGTGTCTGTTTTATTTAGGAGATGAGACAATTTCTGGACAATTTATGTTGACTGGACGGCTGCAAGCAAAGAGGAAGTCAAAGTGGTCCCCTAAGCTAGAAGACAAAGGAGTGAGCTGACTTTAGTGAAAAGCTGGGGTAGCAAGGTCTTTTCAGAGGCTATTTTTGGAAACTTAGGAGTGCTAAAAACAGTGGCTAGCCGCAAGACACAAAGCAAGGCAGCTGGGAGAAAAGAGAGAAGTCTGAGTTTTAACATAATTTTGAAGGAAGGTAGCGTGGAGCTAGGAGCAACTTGGAGTAAGATTGGAATATCAACCTTTACACATTTTATTCCCCTTGTTTTCCATCTCTTTAATCTGTAACCAGAATGCTTGACATGTTGAACAACACTTCTCTATTTTCAGTTTTAAATTCCAATATGAGCTAGACTTGTAAGACTTGGGTTTGGGTGAATCTTGCTTTTATATAGATAATCTTTGCTCTGTTTTTCTAATGCATTTGTGTTCTTTTCATTAAACAACTTTTATTTAATCTCTTATTAGTGTTTGGCCAACATTGATAAGAGTTTAATCATTGATAAATTCAGGAAAAATTTGTTAATGGTGGAAAAATATTGAATGAACACTTGTGTTGATGACATAGGAATATGTATTGACCTTGTGTAGCTTTAGTAAATAGTGGTTAAATCTGCATATTCTGTTAGGCTTGGTATAGGGATATATTAGCTTGATTAATTTAATATAGTGCATAAGCTTTGGGAAATTCGTATGTCAAATGTGTGATTTACGCTACTGTAAATGAATGCTGAGGAATTGCTGCAAAAGATCTGCTCGACTGTGAATTAAGCAAGAGGAATTCCGAACCTGAGTCTGTTTTTAACCCGTTTGTTATCTGATTATTTCTTGCTCTCAATTTCAGTTCTTATTAATCCTAAGTTTGTCTAATTTAGTTGTTTAATTTCAATTTTCCTTTAGTCTTGTTTTTTTTTGTAAGCACAACAATAATATCAAAAAGAAGATTTCAAGGAGTGTAGTTATAACAAGTACTAAACCTATCAGTTCTACTTTTGATGATGAAATTTTAAGAGCCAGTGAAAAATTACAAATTAGCTGGTTTTGGGTCTTCTCTTATTTTCCGACTAAACAAATTACATTTAAGGCTTGAGATGTTTTGACATTTAAAATATAAAGATGAGTCCTTGTTATGTTCAGTTTTACTTGTGCTGTTATCAGTGGAAATCTGAGAACAACAATTCTTCTTTGCAATTCAAATAGACATTCTGATAAACTTGTCTCTACGCGTTTTAGTTATAATGCCTTTGATTTTCTTCTTAATTTCCATTACATACAAAAACTGGTGAAAAGAAAAATGACATACAATATAAAGCAAATGTAAACTTAAAATTTAATTAATAGTCCACAATGTGAATTGATGAAACTCATCGTATATAACCGAGAACCTTCATGATTATAAATGGGCAACCCATGAAAACTTGAGTAGTATATATTTCCATAAGTGAAAAAGTATGGAATTACTGATTAATAATTATAATAACACTACTTATACATCAATAGGATTAAATCACTAAGTAAACTATCAACAAAAATTATTGGATAAAAATAATATTACCATTATCTCAAATCAAACCCAACATTTCAACATACACAACAAATGAAATTTAGGAGGAACACTTAACAACAACTTAGTGTAGAATGTAAATTGAATCATTTCTATTTTTAAATGTAAGTTATTAGGTATTTATACTTAATTTTATTGTCTTAAATGTAATTCCACATAGTCAATTGACAAAAAATACAATTTTCCAAAATAAATATAAAATAATTTCCAATAAAACGGTTAACAATTAACTTTCAAGAGTAAAAATACATATAAGCTATTCAAAAAAGAAAAAAAATTGCATTTTAATTTTCTTCTAAAATTATACTTCTTTATGTGTGTGTATAACACCTAACATCAATTGCAAATTAATTTCAAATAAATTTGAGTGATGATTTTGTAATTAACTTAAATTTCAGTAACAATCATATTTCAAAAATTTATTTTCTAAAACATGCAACACATTTTAGCGTTAAAATATGCATCATATTCAAATATTATATATTTAGCACCTGACTATTAGTTATAAAAAAATCAAATTAAAATTGTTATAAATTGTAATACCAATTATAAAAACAATAATAATTTAATAAAAAACAATGATTTAAATCGGGCATGATATAAGAGAGTTGTCCTTGAAAATCGGGCAGCATCTCCTCTATAACGTTGACTATGCCGTTTTCACAGACCAAACAGCTAACCAATGCAAATGCAATGTCTATAATAATGAATCTAAAATGAATCATATGCAATTTGGAGATAATACAGCTCGAGTCATGGGAGCGGTAATCCAGAATCCCAAGCGGCCGAATCATCTAAGATGAAATGAATTGGAGATAATACAGCTCGATACATGGGAACGGTAATCTTGAATCCCAAGCGGCCGAATCGTCCAAGATGAAATGAATTGGAGATAATACAGCTCGTCTTGTAGGAACGGTAATCCTGAATCCTCGAGAGGCCGAATCATCCAATATGAAAGACGGGATTGGAGATAATACAGCTCGTTTCGTAGGAACGGTAATCCAGAATCCTCGAAAGGCCGAATCGTCCAATAAGAACCGTCGATCAAAGGCGGAGGTCAGTGAGCCTAGCTCGCCAAAAGGAGTCACTCACCCAGCTCACCAAGTGTGGTCGGCATTCGCTCGAACACTACACAAGGGGCCAAGGAGTTGAGCGTCCAAGAGGGGCCGACTACTTCTAAGCTCTCCTATGCACGTGTATGCATGTAATGGGCAATAATAATATGATAACATGAACCTTTATTAATAATGGCCGATGAGGCCTTCGTGGAATGAGAAAATGATCTTAGACTTTAAACATATATATTATCACACACATATACGTGAATGATAATTATTTCATAAATATTATAACATACGTGAGCATGACAACGGAAATTCTTACGTATAGAACGGTAAACCGTTCTCGTGGTGAAGCAATCGTCATCCCAATAACACCATTCCTCAGCCACACACATCATGCTGCTTCCTTAGCCTGTGAAAATTTTTGTAAAACGTGGGGTGAGTACTAGTGCACTCAGTTGGGTTTTTCATAAAACGAAAAACATAGTCTCTGTTCAGTATACTTACCTTAGAAGGTTTTAAAACAAAAATAACTTCTAAGTAAGCAAAACATTTGTGCATAAATTAAACATGACCCGGCATGACGTTACTCTTATATAGGTTATGTCTCGGGCCTTTTACCACCGACGGATCATAAACATTCAGTCAAATAGGGCTCGGCGAACCGTACACCCTAACATAGCATGAGTCAAAACCCGATGGTGATCAACCCACCGCAGTAGAGACTAAGTGATCACAGTCCTTAAATCGACGTGTTAGGCCGAATAAGAACCCCCGGCGGTCGATAAGAGCATTAAACAGTCGATACATTCGTGAAAACATTTTAACAGAGATCCATGCATTTTTCATTTAGAGAAAAGAGTTTAATAACTCAAAATACGTATATATCCCCAACCTTTCACCGATGATATTTCTCGATTACGGGAAAACCGTAAATCCTTATGAGCTCAAATTTCAGTGCTAGGTACCTGTTAGTCATAGGGAATATATTTTGGCTTTAATTTCCAAAAAGGAACTATAGATAAGTAGTACTAAATTTTTAGGCTCAATATTATTCTTTTTATCACGTAATAAATTAATTTGGCAGCAACCGGGCTTTCAAACGACTTTGGCCAAGAAGGCAAAAATAATTAGTGCAATATTCTTTAGTGAAATATGCAAGGAAATCATGCATGCATGCAACTTCATTTTTTACTTCACCTAGAAGTAACGTTGCCTTTTCTCGATTTTAAGAAAAACTGTTCGATAAAATTTAGTCCAGTTTCTTTTGAAAAATCCTATATTTTTTTCTTTACATTCACCATAAATTTTACCATAAAAGGATAACCGGTTAATAAATTTTCTTTAGAAAAACATAAAAATAGTATTATATATATATATATAATGCATTCAAAACTTTTTACGTAGACGAAAACACAATATGATCATGCCGATATGTAGAATGCATGGCCGTGAACAGAAAACCTTAAGGGACCGTAGCCGTCCGAAGAACGGACGACCACCGAATTGGAGCTTTCGGAGTCCATCGGTGACCCCTACATTGGAGGCGGTGGTGGTCGGTTGTGGTCCCTTCGGGCCATTTCCGGCCATCATCGTCCCGAACTCCCTTTGGTACTCGAGTTCTATGTAATGAGAGCTATGCATAGGAGAAAACCATTTCGAAAAAGGACGTGAAACGAAGAAGAAAACGAGAGGTGAAGTTATGATAAAATTTCGGCGACGGCGAGGTCGCTACGGTCACCCAACGGCGGCTGAGCCACCTTCATTGAGTTCCCGAGCATCCATTGCCTTACCTCTAGGGGTGAGCAAAATACCCGAAATCCGAATATCCGAACCGAACCAAACCGAAATTTCTAATTTGGTTCGGATTTTTCGGATCTATGGATCGGATCGGATCGGTTTTTCCGAGAATTTCGGATTTTCGGATCGGATCGGATCGGATAAATTTAAATCCGAACTAATCCGAAATCCGAAATATATTCATATATATATATATATATATTCTTATTATTAATTATAATAATATAACAATTACTTAAAATTTACCAAACAATTACTTAATAATATATATATATATATATTCTTATTATTAATATATATATATTTCTAAATTTTTGGATTTTATGTTCGGATTTTCGGATCGGATTTTCTGTTTTTGAATTTTTTTTTTTGAGATTTCGGATTTTTCGGATTGGATCGGACAAAAGTATAAAATTTTCGGATTCGGATCGGATCGGATTTTGACTTAAATTCGGATTTTCGGATTGGTTCGGATCGGGCCAAAATCCGAACCGAAATCCGAATGCTCACCCCTACTTACCTCGGTGTATTGCTTTAACTCGACTCGACCTCGGAACGATGCTCCGAGAGCTTGGAAACTTGGAAATGGCGACGGGCGGAGGAAAATAAAATGAAGAAGAAGAAGAAGGGGAAGAGGAGAGAGTGGGGGGGGGGGGGGGGAAATGTTTCGTAATTTAGGGGAAGCATGGCCGCCTTCTATTTATAGAGGGGAAGTCATTTTCCCTTTTTTTATTTAATATAATATTATTATATTATTAATAAATGCTTAAAACTCGAAAATTCGTAATTTTTACGTACGATCTCCTTTTCGAGCAAACTTAACGTCAATATTTTTCATTTTAAAAACTCTACACAATGACTATAATATTGATATACTTTCAATCATGCATGAAAAGTTCATTTTTCAAATAAACCTTTTAAAAAGTTTTGTCGGTCTGCCAAATTAACATGGTAGGTCCTAACAGGCTCTAGGTTTTTCCTAAAATTCTTATTTCATCATACCCAGGTCCCTTGATAGTTAGAACACTTAAAAGTATAATTTAGAAATTAGCGGGATATTACATATATTGTCTACTAACCACAAGACATTATATTTTCCTTTTTTCAAATAATATGTGTATAAATCTATAACTCAAATATAAAGATAAAGTATACATTTAATTTGAAATTTTCATATTACATAAACATATTTTAACGCGACAATAATACTACAAAAAAAAAAACTAAATCTGAGCATCACACGAGTGCAACACTAGATATTGTATAAAAGTATAAACATATAATGAGCTAGGGATCTGCGATTAATATTACAAAGGTTTTAGGTTCCTAGCGACCCTATTATGAGTTTGTAGTTGTGAAGATGAGATCCTAAACTATAGTTTCTAGAGCTAAGTTTGACCTACAAGTTTCTCTATAGACTCTTATATTTTCTAAACGATTATCATTACGATGAAGGTCAATTAATGAACTGGATTGTTATGTCAATAGAGCAAAGAGAACGAGATAAGTGATTAAGCTTCAACCGGGTGGACAATATGATTAATTGTTGGTCCTGAAAGAGCAAAATTGGTGTATTGGGGGGAGGGGGGGGGGGGGGGGTAAACACCAAGTCAAACTTTTAGGGTTTTCTTGTTTTTAATTAAGTAATAAGGCTTAAGCACACCTAATATTTAAGATAGCTTGGGTAGAAAGTTAAACTCTTCTAGTTAGGAAGAATTAATCTTACTCAAGTATACCTTATGTAGTGAAAAACAAAAATTAAGAATAACTTTATAAGTTAAACTTAATTTATGTTGTGTGCGGAATTCGGTGGTTAATGCTCTTGTTAATGAAAAACGTTTTCTTTACTCAAAATCTTAAACCAACAGTTTTATGTAAGAGTATGAAGAAGATGATGAATGAAGTAAATAAGAAATTAAAGAACGCAAGTAGTTAACGTGGTTCGGGATAAACTTTTCCTACGTCCACGACTCGATCAAGAACTAGATCGATAATCCACTAAACTTTCTCCTTTCTTTTTACTCGTTGAGTACGAGCCACAAGAATTTTAAAAAACTAGATAATTTCTTGTGATTATACTTCTTCTTCCCAAAGATAGAGAACTACTATCTAGGGTTACAACTGGATCAAGACTAGATCCTAACTTTGGTTTAGTAAAACAAGTTTCCAGAAATATAGTCTTCAAACAAAGTAAACACTCGAGAGATTTCTAGGTTCGTGAAAGAGTATTTTGAACGTTGAGAGCTTGAAGAAATTTGAGCAGAGTAATGACGGGTTTGAAAGCTTGAAATCTCGTGCTCAATCCTGGAAGTGAATGTGGTATTTATAGAACCATGACTGGAACTATCCGTTAGAGAGAGAAGTGTCCTTCTCCATTGCATTAATGGCTACATTAAATGCATGTCATTGTTGATGTTACACGCGCCGCCTGTAATGCGTCTTGTTCCACCTTTCACGTGTTCCCCTAGTGTTTTACCATACTTGGAATGATTCACCGTACATCCAAATTGATAGTCTCGTACTTTCTTCCTTAAAATATGCTCTTTGATGTGACAGCACACTGGGTGGTTGACTTATGATAAATGTAGGTATGTCGGCAGTCCACCATAGTTACTGTGATGAACAACTAGCTGGACTTTGCTTCAACAGATCGTTTTCTATGATCTGTGAGTTGAGCTGTCTCACATGTTAATTAGTTTGATACCCAATCAATACTTTGATTATCCATCGACTTTCTTGAAACCATCTTTTGATAACAGCAGCAAAAGCTAAGGAAAGATCATTTTTGAGAAAACGATCTGCTGTTTGAGAACGGGCTGTTGGGTTGAGAATTCATCTGTTCTTCTTCTCGAGATGGTCCAAGACTATTTCTAAACTATGTAACAGCTTGACCTATAGGACAGATGATTTTTCTAACCATCTGTTCTTTTACATTGTAGATGTATTGGTTTATTCTAGAAAGACAGATCGTTCCTATAAGTAAGTTTGTAACTTCAAACTACCTTTTTACAATTATGATCTGTTGTCATCTATTCTAGAGAAAATGATACCTAAAAACCATGACAAGAGAAAATGGACAGCGAGCTGCAATATATCAAGGACATATCGTTATTTTCTCAAAAACGATCTGTTCTTAACATGAGCTAACTATCAGTGCATATAAAAGAATACTTGTCTATTTAGTAATCAATATGTCCAGGAAAGCTTTATAAGAATAATACAGATTGTAAAATAAAAAATCTGCTCCTTTTATAGTTAAGCTGTTCCCTAATAGATGATATTGATTACTCGGTTTTAGATATCTTGAAATAACCAAGTGTAGTTTCGAGAAACATCATCAAAACATAAATAAATTTATGGGGTTCCCAACATTAATCTTTTCAAATGAGCTTTATATATGTGAAGTTAGAGCTATTGAGCTCCGCTCTCAAGAAATATATGTTTGAAGCTATTGAGATATAATTTGAAATGATTGCAAGTCAATATTGATTGTGTCATGCATAAACTGTATTTTCAATGGGTTTGAAGCCTGACTCCTATATGTGTTGGCTTGCCAACGAGAATAATCAATCGGATCTTGAGTTGGTTGTAGTTCACCATCCAAAGTTTGTACACGTGAAGTCGGTGTACTGTGAATCGTATGTGCCGGTAGTTTGGGAACTGTGAGCCTTTATGTGATCAGTCCCGATGAAGAAGTTAAGCGTTTGCGGAAGTCGTACAGCTTCCCCGGCGTGAAACAAATATGAATGATATGAATGAAAGATTGATGTGTTCCGTGAGTAATGCTATTGAAAATATTTTGTGAATATATGAGTATTTTCAAGTCTCATGTTAATTTACTACTATGAAAATGCATGACTATTCTCTAATGTTTTTTACATATATGCTTAAACCACTGAGTGCTTTTTGGTACTCAGATCTGCATGTATTTCTAAATGTTTAGGTTGTGTGCTGACGTGATAGCGAAGTGCTGAGTGAGAATTGTTGTTAAGTGTGATGTTCATTTTTTTTTCCGAGAGATAGATATCTTCAAATATTTGTCTCAACTATTATTTTCCACTACAACACTTTGAGGTTCTGTTATACTTTGTTTGTACAAACATGTCTATTCTTCGTGAAGTACACCATGAGTTTGTAACCTACTCAAATGTTTCTATATATATCCTTCCAGATCGGGTGTTAATATTAGTAGCATTCTTTAAACGTTGACCAGGTTATTCATGTTGTGTGTTATGTCTTTATTTTATTTTTCTCATTTCTTTCTTGCTTTTTAATTCTTACCCCAAGTCACACCCTGACTTACGCCGTCCATTGTGATTGGGCTGTGACAGAGACCTTCTCCCAGAAACCACCACTGTATATGCTCTTATAATGTAAATAAGTCATCACAAGACGTTTTTAATTACACTTATCATTTCATGACATCTTGGGAAAATGTATTGACATGTAATCTATTGTCACATTTAATCTATCATTACATTGACTAAAGTGACACATGTAGAAATATAAGGAAATGATAAATGTAATTAGAACCGTTGTATTATACATTTTTGAATGTAGCGATAAGTTGTAGTGGTGTATAATACAGTTATACAATCTAAAGAGACTTCTAACTTGTGGTGCAAAGGTTACATCATAGATAATTGATATTTTCTCTAATGAACTTATCAATCGTTACTTTTTCCAAAGCACATGAAACCGTCTTTCGATATTTACTATGGTTTAGATAGAAAAATGTAAATTTAGTTCTTTTAGAGAAATATTCAACTCATAAGATGTCACTTTTGGATAGGTTTATTCATGTGGCTAACTTGAGATGCATATTGATTTGAATATACACATGTTTTAAACAAATATATTTTTTAAGGTGTCATTTATTATATTTGATGTATACACATGATTTTTAAACAAATAGATTTTTGGTATACCGTGGAAGAAGGGTATAATGAAATAAGATAAGGTATACCAGAAAGGTAAAATATACCAAAAATTAAGGTAAGATAACGGTATAAAATTTTACATACCAAAGATAAAATAAGGTATAAGGTATGATAATTTTAGTAAGGTGTACCGTACCGGTGACATTCCTAATTTTGTTAGTCTACATAAAAGTATTATATATTAACTTACAAATCTCACCCAAAATCAAGAAAAAGAAAAACAAGATTACATATAGTTGGAACAATCCAATTAATATTTACGCACAAAATCATATTTCTGCATGAAAGTCAATATTACAACTTACAAATCTCGAAAAAATCATGAAAAAGGCAAACATACTCGAGCCTAGATAGTTGTAGGTTGGAATCATTAAAAAAATAAAACTAAAGGAATAATATATCACTAATTTTTCTTGATGCATCACCCAAACTTATTATCTTTACAATATCTAAACCAAGATCTTCAAAAAGACCAATAATTAAAGAAAAATTTAAATAATAAAACTAAAGGAATAATATATCAACAATTTTACCATAATTTATCCAGTCATCAATAATATGTTTCCTTACACAAATCACACTATTCAAATACTTCATACATGGCCAATATTGAAGAATGTCTACGCGGTTAGTCATCACGATATTATAAGCATCATCTATAGTTAAGTACGAGACAGTAGTATCGACTTTTCTCCTATGTACGTAAGTAGGGAGAAACCAGAGGTAGATGGTGGCCTTGAGGCAACTACTATCACCATCCATCCAAGATTGGCTCCATCTCATATCACCAAATTTTCTTCAAAGTGTATTATTTTTCATTTGGTGGTGAGTGAAAAGAGGGAAGTTATATTATATTAAAGTTGAATAGATTATTGACTGGACCATGTCACAATTTTAGATTTCAATTTATAAAATAATGATTTTCTCATTAGTTAATATTTTTATTATTCTAATTATCTTTATAAGTTTAACACTGTCATGACAAATTTTAAGTTGCTTTTATTTTTTCTCATCTTGCAAGGCTATGATAATAATTACTCAAGGCTTGTTCATATATTGATATCATATTTGAGCGTATTGAATGCTAGAGTGTTTGAAAGAATGAAGAAAGTTTCTATTAATTGAATAATTGGATGCTTACAAATGAATGAGCAATTGCCTTTTTATAAAGTTGGGGAAGGGTTCCAAATCCTTCCTATGTTCTAGGTTATTCTGCATATCTACAAGGTTCTAAGACCTTCTAGCCACTAATAAGTTCTAGAGAATTTTACTAACTCTAACATCTTCTTCATACTTTTATAAACTGCGTCGTCTGAAGTAGTTTGTTAGGAACCCCACAAATTTAATTAAGTTTTGATTATAAGTATCGAAACAACACTTAGTAATTATAAGTTCTTTAAAACCAAGTGATCAATATAATCATTTAAAGAACACCTCGATTTATAAAATGAGCAGGTTGATCTTTCGACGATCTGTATTATTCTTATGAGCTTTCTTAGACATATTGATTTCTATTAAAATGGGTATAAGTTTATTTTAACAGTTAGCTAAAATATAAAGGTACAGATCGATAATAACGATCTGTCCCTATTTGCAGCTAGTTGTGTTCCTTGTTTAGAACTATTTGTTATGGTTTTAGACTTAGCCTATTTTCTGAATTTAGATTTTATGCAGATCGATGTTGTAAAAGGAAGTTTGAAGATTCAAACTTATTTATATGAACAATCTGTTTATCTAGCTGTAGAAGGAACAACTCGATAGTTTGTAAAGAACAGGTCGATGTGAAACGACCTGTCCTATAGAATGCTAGCTAATCCTTAGTATAGTTTCTCAGAGAACTTAGAGCCATCTGTGATAACGATCTGGTAAAAAACAGATCGTTACCCAAACATGACAGCGCGCTGATCCAAATATAATAGATCGATGTCAAACGATTTGTTCCACTATTATCTCGTTGTTCAACTTAAGATTGACTCTATAATGGAGGTGATGAATCAAAGTATTAATTTGGACTCAAACAAATTATTATTTTATCAACAATTCGATGACCGGATCATTACAAACGAGCTGTTGAAATACAAGGAGCTAACTAGGCCATACGATAACTATGGTGGACTGCCGACATACCTAAATTTGTCATAAGTCAACCACTCAGTGTCTTGTCACATCAAAGAGGATATTTTAAGGAATGAAGTACAATAATATCAAAGTAGATGTACGAAAGATCATTCCTGTTAGGGCAAAGCACATGGAAATCACGTGAAAGGTGGGAGAACAATCATTATAGACGACGCGTGTAACATCAACCTTACCGTGCATTAAATGCAACCATTAATGCGATGAAGGATACTTCATCTCTCTAACGGATAGTTCCAGTCATGGTTCTATAAATACCACCTTCACTTCTAGAGAAGAGTACGAGAATTCAAGCGATTAAACTAGCCTAAACTCTGCTCAAATCTTCAAGCATTCAAACGTTCAAAGCACTCATAAATTCCATAATTTTCTGAGTGTTCTTCAGCTTGAAGCTTTCTTTCTCTGGAAAACTTACCAACCCAAAGTCAAAGAATTTTTAGTTCTTAGATTGTAGTTTTCAATCTTCGAAAGAAGTAAGTTGTAAACACAAAGATTAAATCTAGTTTTGATACATCTTTGTGGCTCGTACTCAACGAGTAAAAAAATGAGTATTTTAGTGAATTCTCAATCTAGCTTTGATTGAGTCGTGGACGTAAGAAAGTTCATCTCAAACCACATTAACTGCTTGTGTTCTTTATCTTTCATCTTGCTTTGATTTTTCATTATCGTGCATATCCTCATCTTGAATCAACTTGATAAAGACTTGAACTAAGAAAATTATTTTCCTCATTAACAAAGAGCATTAACTCTACCAACTTCCGCACACAACCTTGTTTAAGTTTAACTTTCTTAAAAAGTTATTCTTAATCACTGTTACTCACGTTTCAAAACATTTATTTGTGTTCGAAAAAGAACTAAGCTTGCAACCCAAGCTATCTTACTAGTTTAAGTGTGCTTAAGCTTTGATATTTAACGTTAAACAAGAAAACCCTAAAAGTTTTGAAATTGTATACTTCCCCCCCACTACACCAATCTAACTCTTTCGGGACCAACATAGTCTGTCATAGCAAAACTGACATAACATCTCTGGTGCCATCTCTGTAAGAACTCCTGAAACCTCTTCCAGGCTTCGTGGAATGACTAATTGTGAGCTTGCGTGAAATTCATTATTTTAGTACGCACTGCCTAAGTTTTATGATGCGGAATGTACTTCAACATGATTTTTTCACAAACTGATGCCCAAGTAGTAAGCGAACCGGGTGGAAGAGACAAATACCAGGACCTAGCCCGATCATTCAAAGTGTATGGAAAACACTTTAGCTTGAGTTGATCCTCCGTCAATGAAAGTAGAGGAAAACTGTGCACCACCATGCAGTATTCCTGAATGAATGTCAGAGCATTCTCATTCGGCAATCCGTGATAATTTGCCAGCAAAGACTGCTGGTGCAACTTGAGTTCATAGTTCCTCATGGATGTAGATAGAACAATCGCTGAGATAGTAGTTGTGCCGAACTTGGGCCTAGTGAAATCGTCCATGTATCACGGTCTCTCCTCAACGCTCTCCTCTGCCATCTCTTCGAACAATTATAATAAGAAAAATCCATCGATGAACTCGAGGTCCTCTCCTAGTGCGGCTAAAATCTCACGTCTCCGGTGTACATTGTCGATGAAGGGCGTCATAAGGTTTCTAGTACTGCGACGACATTGCATACACAACACTAAACGAAAAAGTCAAACGCACCACAATAAAGAAGAAGGAAATAAATATAATAAAGGAAAGACAGAAAAAGTAAAACAACAAAAATTAATCGCCTAATGCCTTTCCCGACAACGACGCCAAAATTTGTTTCGACTAAAATTGTTTTGTTGTTGACAGGACAACTTGTTTTGTTGTTGACAAAAATGAAATTATGCTTAGATAGACTTTACAGAATGGTTAAGTGTAAGGACAGATCGATGCAAGACAGATCGTGTCCATAAGAGCCATCTGTGTTCTCAATAGTAGATCAGCTAACTTGTAAGATCAGGTTGAGTTAACGACCTGTGTCATAGAGCTTGATCTTATTTTGTCTATCTATCATAAGAGAGATCAATCTGTAAGGCCAGACTAAATTAACAATCTGTGCTATAAAGATCGACCTTGTTATGTAGCAGGTTAAGTCAAAATATGAGAACAGATCGATATAACGATCTGTTCATAGGACTAACTTGATCTATCTAAACTTAGTTTTTATAGCATCTAATTTATCGCACAACATGCCAACATTCTTACCAAGAAGCAGATCGATGGACAGGTTGATAAGAAGACCAAGAAGCAGTGCGATAGAATCAACATTGTATCAAACAGGTTGACATCAAGCTGCATAAGAAGATATACAAGAAACAACTCGATACAAATGACCTGTGTCTAACAGGTCGATCAACAAGTGCTCAAATGAGTTGTATAGCAATATGGACAACAAGCAGTGTAAGAAGAAGTTTAATACAAACGATCTGTGTATAACAGATTGATCAACAGATCGATAACAAATCGATCTGTTGTTCATGGGGAGACAACTCAATGTTTATTGGATACAACCTGCTCACCTACAGATTGTTTTAATCCACCTGTTCCTATGAGGTCCAAACGAGTTGCTCATCCCAGTTGGATGAAGCTAGAATCCATCTAAATTGATAAGCTTACCTATCATATGCCATTTCAACATCCACGTAGGACAAACTCCAAAGGCTAGAAGTATAGTCTGCAACCAACGGTCAAAAGAGCATTTAATGCTTACAGCAAAAGCTTCAAAGACTTCCAACGACTATAATTCAAATATGCCTATATATATTTCAAGCCTTCTTCAGAAATAGTGTTTGTGATATTACCTAGAAAATGCTTCAACGCCAAAAGATTCTCTCTCCAGTCCTCCATATAATTATTCAACACTACATATAGATTATATACATTCTTGAGTGTTATAAATTAGACAGCAATCACCATAATTCTGAAGATAAACCTGCTAGAACTTATCTTAGATTTGAGCCTTCAAAGTCCATAACGATTATAAAACCGAACCCAGATCTTGTACTTGACGAGTTTAAATAACAGAGTTGTAATCTCGTACTCAGCGAGAATAAATAAGCGAGTTTTGACTCGTACTCAACGGTGATAAACAATCGAGGGATCCAAGGTTAAGAGATTCATTGATCTAGCTTTGATCGATCGTGGACGTAGGGAGTTTCCCGAATCACGTTAAATATTGTTTGTTCTTTTATATTTTGAATTGCATTGCTTTGATTCTTTATTTATCACTTACCAGCGAGCTTATCTAATTAAGCGAGCTTTGCATCTTGAATCAATCTACTTAAAGAACACTCGATATAAACAAAATATATTTTTTAAGTGTAAGAGCAGCCAACATCATACACACAGCTTCCGCACACGATCTGTGGTTGGACAGATCGTCTGGTATACTCCAGCTAGCTGCCAGTCTATCTTTTCCTTCACAGATTACTCACGCTCTATATTGAGAACTTACTTGAGCAGCTAGATCTCTCTCTACATCAGAGGAGATCGACTACTATTTCAAGCGAGCTGCTTCTCAATCTGTTGTTCACAGCCAAACGCGAGAAATTTGGATTGTGGTGTATTCCCCCCCCCCCCCCATACACCACACCTACTCTCCCGGGTCCCAACACCAGCTCTTCATCCATCATCGTGGCTTTGAGTCACTTGAAGACCACATCACGACGTTGAGTTATCCTCTTGAATTGCATGGCACATATGGCCACCAATCTCTTGACTAACATTTTGGCCATAATGGTACTTGTCTTACGGAACAATGAGAATTTGAGTATGGAACAATGAGAGCTTGTACCTTATAGAACCATTGCAATCCGATAACTACATCGTAGTTGTCCATAGGTACCACCGTGATATGGAATAATATCAGCAAAACTTTTATGAATAGAAAAAGAAACTCGCTACGGAGAAAAATACTCTCAAAAGGGAATTAAGTTCTAGAATGAACAGAAACGTTGAAGGATATGAGGATCCTTGTGGTCTGGTTAATGACTAGAGGATGGGATCTTAGCATTCCATCACCTCTGCAATTTACTTTGAGGGGTCTGATTCTGGAGGTTTGCTAAGCATGATAGTCATGTTTATTATACTACCCGACATATGTCAACTTCGTATCTGACATGTGTCAGAGTTGCAGAATTATGCGGCGATGGTTTACAACAACCTAAGTGGGGACTATTGCAACATGGTAAACCATGATTGTTTGAAGTTCATTCACACACATTTACACCTAGTACATCTGATGTATATTACTGATTTACCCATCATATACTTAGCTATATATACCCCATCATTTGCTTCACACACAAGAGAATAAACACTTGTTCTTGCACGCACTCTTCTGGAAACTACACAAACTGACTTGAGCATCGGAGTGTCTTCTAGGAGGACCTCCGACCCTTTCTCTGGTCTTGTTTTGAAGGCTTACCTGCAACTCTAGGACCGAGTTAATCACACAATCAAGCTACACAATTTGAGCATAGGTATCAACTCCAAACTCTTGGAGCTTTATACAATTTTCATATTATTTTTTGAAGACTAATCTTTAATCTATCAACTGGCGTCGTCTATGAGAACTTTCTTCTTTAACCGAGATTGGGAAGCGAATACCCCTTTTCGAAGTCTTACATTTTCTCCCAAAAATAGATAAAAAATATGAAAATTTATCTATGTAAGAGTATGGGCGCTGAAGCCATTAATACTAAGAAAATAGGTACAGAAGCCTAAAAACCGTAAAAGATATGGCACATAAGCCTTAAATTTATAAATATACGGCATTGAAGCCTTAAATCATAAATGTATGGCACAAAAGCCTCGTAAATGTGAAGAACATGACATTGAAGCCCCCAAAGTTATAAAAAGAAAATATGGCGCCGAAGCCTTGAAGTGTAAAGAATAGGGACCCAAAGCCCATAAATTGTAAGAATTAGGTGAAGCCATTACAGAAAAAGAAATAGACACTGAAGCTAGTAAAGAAATATGTGTTGAAGCCGGTAATGAAATCCATGCATCAAAGCCGCTGATTAAAATTTGGCGTCGAAGCCATTACCTGAAATCTGTGGTGATGAAGCCACCAACTAATAGTTGACATTGAAGTGATTTTCTCCTTAAAAATCGCATGAAAAAGAAGCCACCTAGATAAAAAAAAAATTACAGGCAGAAGCTATTTAGCATTCGTTCATGATGAAATCTTCTCGTCACAAATTTCACTTATCTCTTCTGTTGATACCTAGTCCCTGGAATACCCTTTTTCTCTTGCTCATAGGCAAGAAAAGAAGTAGTCCATAGAAGTGGGTCTTGACGTTGCAGGGCCAGGCCCTATAGGCCTTAGTGATTCTAGGTCAGGGTCTGACTTCTCCAACGGAAGTCCTGGCAATCCCATGCACCTCTAGAAAATGATTCTGAAAAATTAATTTTTAGAAAGCTCTGCACTTTGAAAAATAAAGAAATAAAATTTTCATTGCTGATACACATGAAATGTTTATCAGCATAAATTGAAAGAAAGCAGGAATGATGAAGTTATCCTCTGTAGAGTGCGCAAATGTGGGGTCTAGCACTGTAGACCCGCCTCCCGAAGAAAATCAAACTACTCACGAAGAGGCTAGTGCTAACCGCCCTACTCATATTGTGGGGAGTGCTGAGGCTAGCGCTTCTCAAGAAATCCCTGAGGCTTGGGAGCTAAAAATAGCCGCCATGGTTAGCCAAACGCTAATCTTTGCTGGGATTGTACCCAGAACTGCTAACGGACCGAGTCGAACACCAGAAAATCTCATACCTCCAAAGTTTCCTCTGCTAGGGGAAGGGGGTAAAGTAATGAAAGATAAACTCTCACCAATGTCAGAAGAGGAAGAGCAGGATGAATCCTATCAACCACCATTATTTTCGCATGTCAGTGAAGAAGCATGGCATACTATGGCTGAACAAAAGAAATAAATGGAAAAGCAAAAAGTCTTGATGGAATCACTCCGAAAGGAGGTCGAAAATATTAAGAAAACTCAATCTAAAGTAGAAGAAGCATATGCACATAGCATCCCGTGCGAAAGATCTCTTACCAGATCTGCCACAAACAAGGTTGAGCACGGCTCGCGAAGCAAATCTCCACTTCAAGTAGCGGATGAAAGTCCTTTCTCTGAGGACATTCAATTGGACCCTTAGTCGGAAAATTTCCGCCTGTGCACCTGGAATATTAGGGTAATACTGATCCAGAAGAGCATCTGATGCGTTTTGGCAACATAAACCAACTGCATCAGTATTCAGAGGGGGTAAAGTGTAGGGTCTTCCTCACTACTCTCGCGGGTGCAACTCAACAATGGTATAAGCAATTGTCATGAAATGACTTAGTTTGTGGTTTGTCTAAGTACAACGCAGGTAAGAACAAGAGCCGCGACAGAGATCGTTTGTTGACTTAAAGGAAATTAATGTAACACAATTGTCATGAATTTTCAGATGAGTTTTTAAATATGTTCTTTTGAAAAACATTGAATATGGAATTTTGGAAAGTTATTGTTAAAATTTCACAAATTGATCATTAGTAGTTTGAGAGAAACTTCCTTTCAATAATGTGTGTGCATAAGTTTTCACTAAAAACCACTATTGTAAGTCCAAACATATCTCAACTCATTAGCCATTACGAATTCCATTCCATATAAATGAAACTTATGACATGATTTTTCCGAAGGATTATAATGATGATCCATAATTCTATTAAGTTGGAATGAGTCGTTACTCGAAGTTGACAGTTGATATGATTATGTAAAGTGCTTGTGTAATCGAGATAAGTGTTATCTCCTTCTATCATGACGACTCGAATTGACTAACAATGAATTGAAATCTCTTAAGTAGTTAGCAGATGATTCTTGTAAGTGATGATCACCGGGTAATTAATAGGTCAACGTTAGCATGGTTAGACATTACGTTCATGAAGCACTAGAAGTGCTTAAGGTTGGTGAAGAGGTTAACGCCTATCAATTTGTACTTAGCCATGAGATTCATCTTGTAGGGTCTTACCGAAGAATACCATCAATCATATACAATGGAATGTGAGCTACATACATCGATGACAGGTGTGGGTCTATTTACAGCACGGTATTTTGAGTTAATAAGCTCGAACTGCTTTTTCTAAAAATGTGAATTTACATGCCAAATGTTTTTATTATGCTCATGTATATCCTATATGTGACGGATCGGTATTACCGTACTCGTTGATTGGCGCTGGTAATGATGTAAGTTAACAATTGTGCCTTGAGTCGGATGTGACCAAGGTAGTGTACACGGAAAGTCCGGATCGGGTGAACATGGCCAGGGTCCCCGGTCTTGGGGAAAGAGGATTATTCGCGGAAAACTTCAGTTTTCCCTGTCTAGTCGCATTGAGGAACACTGTGAATGAGCAAAGAATGATGATGAGCTTAATATGATGGTAAAATTTATGTTTTCATATGTGTGTGGTGAGCTTTCGTTTTAAAACGTCATGCATCATATGGTTGGGCATGTAATATTATTTAAATGAAGATTTATATAGTTTTCCACTGAAAAAGTCAGGCAATGACTCACACTGAGTACACTAGTACTCAGCCCAAATGTCGATTAGCTTGGTGAGATTGATGTCATATTGTTACTTATTTCGCAACTAGTCAATGTCATCTTGTTGATAAGCCTCATTATCCAAATTCATGACCTTATCATCTTGATCATTAGTACAATACTTTCAACTTTCCACCTCATTTACATGAATGTATATGTTTCAATGTCCCCATACATTGGATTCGTGTCGTATCTAAAGTTCTCAAATTCCTGGAGTTTTTCTTGTCATATCATTATTTGTCTTTTTGAAACATTTCTCAATTATATCACATTAAATCCCAATTCCGCGTAGCCCCATCCTACAGGGGGTTACAATAAGGTAAGAACTTGCGATGTGTATCAAACCATGACTGCTTCTGGCTATGTGTTAAAGTAAATGCTTCAGTTTGTTCCATGCATCGAGGACAAGCTAATCTTCCAGCTGTACTCCAACCAGACAACATAGAGTATGTTGGAAAATCATTAATGGTCCACAACAATGTTGTATGCATCTGGAAGTTTTGTTTGTTTGAAATGTCATAAGTATGGGCTCCAACTAACCACAACTGATTGAGTTCAAATATCAGTTGTTGTAGATACAAATCTATCTTATCTTTCAGATTTCTTGGACTAGGAACAAGCACTGTGAGAAACATGTGTTGTTCTTTCATGCACAACCACATAGGTGAATTATAAGGCGTAAGGATAACAGGCTAAGAAGAGTATTGTTGTCCCGATTGATCATATGGTTGAAATCCATATGTTGACAGGCCTAATATAATATTCCGTGGTTCCCCTACAAAACTTGGATAAGTCACATTAAAGTGCTTCCATGTCTGTGAATCTGCAGGATGACGCATAACACCATCATCAACTGAAGTTGAATTCTAGATCATGTCTCCAGTTGTAGCTTTAGATGCATACAACCTCTGTAAACGAGGTGTCAATGAGAAGTAGTACATCTTCTTATAAGCAACTAGTTTACGTCCCCGACACCTATCACCTCGAATCCTATCTTTATATCAATTTTCATTGCAAAACTTGCAATTCACAAGATTGGAATCAGCTTCCCAATAGATCACACAGTGATTCCTACTTGAATCTATATTTTCTACAGGTAAACCCATTACACGTAGCAATTTCTTTGTGCTATAGTAGTTCATGGGTACTTTGTTATGATCTGTAAATGTTTCGTTTAACAAAACACACATTTCATAAAAATATTTTTGTGTCATTCCACTACGGGCCTTCAAAGTCATCAGATGAGTCACAAAAGATAACTGAGTGTGGTTTTTACACCCATGGTACGACTCTTTATCAACGGCATCCAACAACTCGTACAACAATTTTGCTGTAGTATTTGGATCTTCTTCGACGTCTGGGTTGTTAAAAATGGGACCCTCAAGGTCATGAACCATCTCGTGGTATTTCCCGGAATCTTCTTCAGATTCTACATCTACATCTACACATGTTTTTTGAAAATATGAAGGTATTTCAGTTTCTCTATGAAACCTCAAGATCTCATAACCCCGTGTGAAATATTTTATAGCAAGATGTAGTTGTACAACATCTGTAGTTTTAAACCATATATTCATACACTTCACACACGGGCACTTAATTTTTTTCACCATCCATGTAGATGTGCTGACTACTTGCAAATCTTAAGAACTCTTCAAGTCCATTAAGAAAATGTGGATTAAATCCCTCATTTGGAAGTAACCACAAATACATCCAATCTCAACTCATTTTTATATCCTTAATTATTAATAAGTATTCACATAATAAAAAAAGATTAATTAGTTACATAGTGAAGTGAAAGAAATAGAAGAGATATAATTGTGATAGTTTTATCGTTTATTTGAATTTGAATTAGTTAATTGTGAGTTGAGTAAACTGAAGGGTTTAGGGTGGTTATGAATTAGTTGATGAATTTGGTAGATTGTGATAGGGTGGTTATAAATTTGGTTTTGAATTAGAATTTCATATATTGTGATAGGGTGGTTATGAATAAGTTGATGCTTAGATTGTTTGATGCTAAACATTTGGAGATCACGAGCATTGGGCCATTTCAGTTATGAATAAGTTGATAGGGTGGTTGTGAATAAGTTGATGAATTTGATAGATTGTGATAGAGTGGTTATGAATTAGAATTTGATAGATTGTGATAGGGTGGTTATGAATAAGTTGATGCTTAGACTGTTTGATGCTAAACATTTGGAGATCACTGTTTGGTACGTTTTTGTCATGTTTTTACACGTGTTTTTGAGTCTCGTTTCGTAGTATTTTAGTTCATTTAATTTAGTATTTTGTTCGTTATTAGGATGTCAATTTTTAGTAGGTGGCTTGGTGATTGGAATTGTTGCAAAATGAAGTCGTTGAGGTGAAGTTTGGCACGAGGGAGCATGACAGATGAGCCAGAGACGAGCCGAGGATGCGAAGATATGAAGCTGAGGAAACCGGACGGTAGCTTCCTCAGAGTTACGGGCAGAAGACGAGAGGAGAAAGAACGCGAGAGTATGGTCATATGCGAAATTGTTACGTCTTGCGCAATAATTTTGTTTTGGTCCGTTCTCCTTCGTTACAACTTCGAATTTGGATCCGTTTGTAGTTACGGACTCCTATCGAGACGAGCTTCAAGAATTTATTTTTAAAATTTTTGTATTTTTCAGAGAGAGGGGTCCAGCACCCGCTGGGCCTGTGCAGCGGCTGGGACGAAAGCTCGACCCCAGGGGCCGTTGGGCGCAATTTTCGGACGCTATTTAAACTCTATTTTGGGCATATTTTTTTCATCTCCAATTCATATTTTCTCTCCTTAAGAACCCTATAACACTTTTCTTAGTTGATTTGCTTCTAATTTCGCATTGGGACGAAGGATTGAGGGGAGATTTGATGCTCAATTCAAGATTCTTTCTTAGTAAGTTTTATTTAATTCTTATCTTTGATTGTTTGAATGGATTGATTTGTCATTATCTACCTAGGGTTTAGAAGTCCTAGATTCATTATTAATTGTTCTTGATTCATGCTTCATGAGTTAACTTGTGCTTATTTAATTGAGACGATTGACCATCATTTTTGATTAATTGTTTGTTGGTTGAGATCAAGTGATGATTCCAATATAGAACTTATGTTAATGTTTCAACTTATTTTTATTAAGTTACTCGCAATAGAACAAGGTCATTATAGATTAATAAGTTAACCTAAGTCGTATTATCAAGGAAGGCTAAACATGGCTTCATCTACGTTGTTTCATAGAAAACAATTAAAATCCTAAACACTCTAATCTTGGTTTGAATGACTATTATCCTAAATTTACTAATTACCTAGGCGAGTGAAATTAAAGGAATTGAAAAATAATTTATCTAGGCGAGAATGATGAAAGCAATTAAATCCTAAGTCTAAAAACGAGAAATAAAGGGAAATAAATCTTGACATGCTTCGGTTGATTGATTGATTTACATGAATGATGGATAAGAGATTAAAAATTCAAACTTAATCAAGAAGGAAGTCATAAGAAAGTAAAAGCGATAAATAAATGAGAAAGCAATAAGAACTCACAAATTAAAAAGATAAAACGATGCAATAGAAATAGTCTACGGGTTGAATCACGATCGAATCCACAACGAAAATAAATAGCAAAGTATGAATTTAAAGTAATAAAACTATCCACTGTGTTTTCTCTCTTGCTTCAAAACCCTTGGATAAAAAGTGTATCAAAAATCACGTGAAGGGTCTTTAAATAGTAGAGGATCCCGCTTGGCTAGCGCTTTCTGTATTGGGAGAGAAGGCACCGGGGCTAGCGCTTGCTAGCCCCACATTCTGTCTTGGTCTAGTTGGGTGAGCTAGCGGCCGCTAGGGGGTAGCGGTCGCTAGGCTCACGTTTTTTCTTGGTCCCCGAATGGTGAGCTAGCGGTCGTTAAGCTCACGTTCTACCCGCAACTTCAAGTTTGGAGGGCTAGCGGCCGCTAGGTGGTAACGACCGCTACCCTGGCGCGCTGCCAGCTCTCTTTTTGTGTCTTTTTGTCCATGTTTCTCTTCTCGATCTTCAATAACTTCCGTTTGTCCGACTCTTTACCTGAGATAAGAAATACGACGATAAGAGGATAAATTGGAACAACAAAAACGAGAAGTGATAAAAAAGCAACGCATTATCAATCCAATATGCACGACAAACGAGATCGAAAACGGGCTAAATAGTTAAGTCATTAATAATTCCAAATCGCAGACGTAGGAATTATATTCGTAGTTTATGTATGATTTTCTTATTGTGTGATTCGAATACGTAAGTTAGAATTGCGTCTTAATTATCCAATACGTAAGTTAGTAATTAAGGAACTATAGGAAATCATTGATTAATTGCGAATCATTGTTCTTAATTGAGAAATTCTTATTAGGGTAATCTCATACGTGAGTCGTGATTACTGCCTAATTAAGAATACATAAGTGATTAATTAGACTAACTATTAAGAAGCCCATAATGAACGAACAATAGCATGAGTTTATGAGCTTGATTTAATTGATTTTAGATTTTCTTAACTCTATATATGCCCTTAAATTATGAATCCCACCTTTTTATTATTTTGTTTATTTATTTTATTTCTAATTTCTCCTGCTTATTATTGATTTAGAGTGTTTAGGATTTCCTTTCGTTTGTTTTAATAACACTTAGGATTAGAATCTCCCTGCTAAGCTTTCCATCGAGATTCAACCGGAGTTAACTTCACGTACAATTGACCTCGTATATTTGCAAGAACCTAGAGTACACATTTTAAGTTTAACAATCACGAGCATTGGGTTTATATGACATTCGAAAATCACGAGCATTGAGTCATTTTGGTTTCAGATAGAATCAACATTTTTATGTGGTACTCTTTAAACTATTGTAGCTAATTGCATCAATTTTTTTTTCAAAACACATGAATGTCATCAAAATAGCCTTAATCGATTATAAAATAAAGCATGCATGTCATCAAAATATCATAATCGAAATATAACGAGTTTGTTATAATGTTAGACATTTTGGGAGAAGATTCTTAAGAAGTAATTAAAATATATCCCACATAGAGAAGATTCTTAAGAAATTAATTTTGTCTATCCCAATATCATAATATCATTGAATTGTTATACATATCATAAAATTCATATCCATATTAAACAAATTAAATACTAAACTATTATAAAATACATGAATTACTAAAATTAAATAAATTAAAACTATAAATTAATAATAATTAACAACATATTAAACAAATTATATTAATTAATTTATCCTAATTAATCATAAATCCTAATTAAGATACCTTAAATTAATATAAACACTAATTAACCATAACTTAAGAAAAATCATTAATTATAGCATGCCCTTTAAATCTAAACAAAATCCACATCCAATATAAATTATCATTAACTATCCTTATTAACATTAAAAATTATAACCTAAACTAACAAATTAGTATATAATATACCTAAATTACAACCTAAACTAACTGATCATATATGCACATTGTAATTAACCTAAACTAACAAATCATATATAACACATACATTCTATTAAAAATTTAATTAAAATACTTACATTAAATTAAAAAATTACCTCAGTCTGGCGACGGGAAGCTGACAGTCTGTCGTTAGTCTTGACGCCAAAGTGCGCTAAAAATTCTGTCATTAGTCCATTGTTAGGTCCATCGTCAAGGTCTTCTGTTGTTGTTCGTTGCCCGTCCGTTGCTACCGGATGACGGATTAAGATTTCTTCGTCCCATCCGTTGTCTTTTTTTTTTTATGGATTTTTGTAGTGTTTATGTTATTTAGTATTTGGTTTAACGAATTATTTATTAGTGCATTGGGGTATTTTGACACCATTAGATCTATTAAATTTGTAAGATGTAATTTCTAATGTTTTAAAGTCCGTCCAAACTTGCCGAATTTTTTTACAAACCTATAAATATGTTCCTTCTTATTTTTAAACTGTAGTACGTGGCGTTGTTTAGACCAGACCCACTATCCGATAAAGGGACTCAGTATCGGGCACGAGGAATATTTCTAGCCAATATACTTACAATTTATTATAATAGATTGTTCGCAAGAGTACGAATTCGTTATAGATAAGTAAGTTGATCCTAAGTCGTATTCTCAAGGAAGGCTAAGCAAGACTTTATTTATGTTGCAGAACAGAAAGCAAATAAAAGAAGGGGTTTTTGATTTTTAAACTAATTAATCTATCTAGGCGAAAACTAGTAAAGTAATTAAATTTTAAATCTAAGAACAATGAATTAAGGAAACTGAATTGAAACATGTTTTGAATGGATTGATTAACATGATTGAAAGATTTATATTGCTGAATTGGAAATTAAATAATAACAAAGCAGAAAGGAAATAAATCATAAAGCAATAAAGAAAGCAGTAAAAGAACTTACGGATAGAAAGGAAAAATAATGCATTAAAGTACTCCGGGTTTGAATCACGAACGAATCCACAACTGAATTGAAGAACGAACAAGAATTAAAAATTTAGATTAGAAGTGTTTTCTCTCATGGTCTAAACCCTAGACTAGAAGTAAAATAACGTGTAGTGTAGTAGTCGTCCCAGTCTGCATCGCGGTGGAGGTTTAAATAGATGTAGAAAAATCCGTCGGGCTAGCGAGCGTTGGGGGCTAGCGCTCGCTAGGTCCCAGCGTTGGATGAGGTACGGCTGCAGAGGGGTAGCGCTCGCTAGGGGGTAGCGAGCGCTACCTTACTGTTCTGTCTTGAAATTTTTCTGGGACTAGCGACCGCTAGCTCCAAGTTCTGCCTTGGTGAGTTCACAGGGCCAGCGACCGCTAGGGGCTAGCGGTCGCTGGGCTCCTGTTCTGCCCGCCTCAGTGCTTCATCCTAGCGAGCGCTAGGGTCTAGCGCCCGCTAGGCTCATCTTCGGCCAAAGTGCACATTTTGCCCTATTCTTCGTCTTTTGGTATCGTTTCTCTTGTCAAGACTCGTTAACCATTTTTTGTTGATTTTCACCTACAATGTAGCACATGGAAAGCCAAAACATCAATTTGAACAAATTATGAGACTATACCTACAATGGAAACGAGACCAAATATGTATAAAACAAAATATAATACTCAATTAAGCCCTGTATAGTTTGTTGGGCGTGTTGGTTTTACTTGTCCATGCAATATAATATTAAGTACTTTAAGGTATGAATATTATTGAGATTTTGAGACGAAAGAATCCCTTATTCTATCAAAATATCCAATATTTCAAAAAAAATCCAATGATTTCCCATAGTTTTTTAATTTAATAAATTTAATAAAATTAATTATTTTAATAACTTTTTGTACAATAAATATTTTTACTTATATAAAATATTGAATATGAAATATTTTAGTTTTAATTATTTAAAGTTATATTTTAGTATTGTAATTAAAAAAAACTCAAAATTTTGAATTTTTTTAAATATTTTAATTACATAATCACCATTGAAAATGAATTCTAATTGATGGTTTGTATTGTATAAATATATAGATGAGTGGACTTTTTTAAGTCTTACATTCGATTGACTCATAAAATTTTTAAATGGATTTTTCGGGTGTGATTATAAAATTAATAAATATAATATTATAATGGAAATGAAATGAAATTAATTATTGATAATATATATAGAAAAGAAAATTAAAAAATATATATAACTATACTTTTTATTCATTTAAAGTGTCATAACTTGTTAATATTAAAATTATTTTTTTACATATCATATATCAAATTAAAGCTCTTTTTGTACACTTTAATTAAATATACATATTACATATATTTTTATTAATAAAACAAACTATTTTTTGAAAACAAAATAGAATTTGTAGAAAGAGAGAAAGGTAGTTACTTTTTATTTTATAGAATTGTAAATTAGTAATTAATATATTTAATTATCAATGTCATTGAAATTGAAGTTAATTAGAAAATTAATTGCAATTGATTTTTAAATTGATTTCAAATTGAATGCATGGTGTTTTATATATACTAGTGCGTGCCTCCCGTGCAATGTACGGGGAAAAAAAATTATAACTTACTTGATATGTACAAGATAATTATCTTCAATTTTTTTTTATCATATTATGTGAAGTTATAGTTATTTATTTTAGTTTTCCATTCTTATATTTTATGTGCATTTGAAACTTTGAGATTTTTTTTATGTAGTTTAGTATTTGACTTAATGGGTTATTTCTTAGTGCATTGGGGTGTCTTGACACGAGTAGAGCTATTAAAATTGTCAGATTGTACTTTCTAATGTTTTGAAATCCGTCCAAACTTGCCAAATTTTTTTTCCAAACCTATAAATATAAGACTTAATTCAGCACTTTATATGCTGCTGGGTGGGTAGGTTTTACTCGTCCATCCAATATAATATTTTTTTAATTTAATAATGTTAATTATTTTAATAAATTTTTGTACAATAAATATTTTTACTTATATAAAATATTGAAAATGAAAAATTTTAATTTTAATTATTTAAGGTTATATTTTAGTATTTTAAGTAAAAAACTCAAAATTCTCAAAGAATTTTAATATTTTAATTACATAATCACAATTGAAAATGAATTCTAATTGATGTTTTATATTGTGTGTGTGTGTGTGTGTGTATATATATAGATGAGTGGACTTTTTTAAGCCCGACATTCCATTGACTCGTAAAATTTTTAGATGAACATATCGAGTATTGAGAGTGGATGTGCTCGCAGTACACACAATGTAGACCAAAGTTGAGAGTGATAACAAGACAACTTTGGTGAGACACAACGTATAAATAAATGATAACGTAGAACACAATAGAATAATTTTCCACGAGTTTAATCGTGAAGTGCATATGGAAAAATATTCACTAATCAATATGAAAATGAATTACAAAAAAAATTAAGAGTAAAGATCTTATGAAAACTATACACTCCAAAGAACAACTCGTTCTAGAATCGTTTACAACTCTCGATTAAACACCAATTCAAACTCATTCTATTCGAACTATAAATGTATTAAATCTTTCTAACGCTAGCTCGAAGTCCCCGCCAGATGTGAGAAGTCCTTCTCCTTTTTATAGACGGATTATGACTTCTCCCCCAAACTTTCTTAACCGTTGGAGTTAGAATAGGTAAGTGGTTTGATGGTTGTTCCTAAATTTAAGGCGCAACCCTTAGATTTGGTCTTCTCACTTCTCGCACGATTATGCTTCCACGTGTTCTTGGTCATGTGTGCTTGCTATTTCCTTCTCTCTCCACGCCCAACACTCATTTTGTGTTTCTTGAACATAATCTACACAAGTAAAGCACACAGACGCAAACACAGTGACTAGAGAAGTAAGTGGCAAAACTCTACCTAAGGTGGTGAAGTCCAAACTAGACTTTTGCAAGTATGATTATTTTTAGGGTGCTATATGAGAAATACCCTATATTGTAACTAAAAATGAAAAATGCCCCTTTTGTAAGTTCTCTATGAAAAATACCCAATTTTATGTTGAACTTCCTAAATTACCCTTAGTCTCCTTTTGTTTTATATAAAATGTGTTAAAAGCAATGTAATGATTGACAAATAATTAGATTTAATCATTGTGAATTTTTTGAACACAAATACTAAATTCAACAAATTAGCAAATTATTTTAACTTATTTTTAACTGTCAGTACGTGGCATTGTTTAGACCAGACCCACTGTCCGATAAAGGGACTCAGTATCGGGCACGAGGAATATTTCCAGCCGATATACTTCCAATTATATTAAGTCACTCGCAATTTAAAACGAGTTCGTTATAGATTAATAAGCTGACCCTAGTCGTATTCTCAAGGAAGGCTTAGCAGGGCGATTATATTCTTTGTTCGTAAAAACAAAAAGTAATTAAAAAGAGTTTGATTTGGATTTCTATAGCTAGGCGAAGAAAGTAAATAAGGAAAC
>JAPKLX010000002.1:389740-448139 GCA_026898415.1 Leonotis leonurus | reverse complement strand
TGAACCCGCGCGGGGCGCGCGCCCGCGCGCCCGCTCTCACAAATGCCCTCCCCCGCGCGCGCCCGGGGGGCCCCCCCGGGGGGGGTTGGGCCCCGGGGCGCGCGCGCCCCCCCTCCCCCCAATGCTGCCCGGGGTTTGCAAACCCATGCGCTGCGGATGCTCTAACTGATCGAAACTCTAATACACCCTTTCCCTCTATTGATAGATCAAGGACCCTCCTGTAGTCGTTTCAGTGACTCATAGGGTTTCCCTCAGCTCAATCTTTTTGGTTCTTGAGAATGGTCGCCACCTCTCAGGACCAAAATGATTATCCCCGCTCGATGGGTCTACATCCATCCCCGAATGTTCGTCGGGTATTGTTAACTTCCCCGCCATTATTGTAACTGTCACCTGTAATCCGCGCAGGTGTGTCCACACCCGCCTGAGTGGACGAGAAAGAAAGGATTTATCGGAGTCAACTTTCGGTACATGTATCAGTCTGTGGAAGAGTGAAAGAGTGAAAGGGTCACCCCTAGGCCCTATGACGTCGTATATGTTCAGAACCGTAGTCTTAAATAACTTACAAGGGAATTTAGGGTTTGGCTGAGATGTGGAGAGAGCGATGAAGCGCAGCACCGCTACTCCACCTGAAATTTCACGACCATGGTTCTCAAGTAACTCTCTCTCTCTCTCGCTCATACACAAGCTTTGTGTCTTAGATATTCCTCATCTGCAAGCATCTAGGCGCTTGATGACTCGACATTTTTATGTGAATTCAACATCTTGTTTTATATTCTTCTTTTCCTCTATTTCGGAGATCCATTTCTTACTGTATTTTACATTTTCTGGAGGTTTATCGATTTGCCAGCAGCCACGTGCCACAATTTGATATTTTTCCGCAAAATGTTAATTTTTTTGTATGTGTTGGTATTAATTTAATTGATATATGTTGTTCTCGCACCCAAACAACCATCTGATTTCAGTTTTTGTAGGCTCTGGCTTTAATTTTAAATTAATTGCCATTTCCGTGGATTCCATTGTTTTTGTTACTGAGCACTTTTGATATTACTAGAACAGGTAAACGTCACTGATAATACTGATTTTGCGAAACCCAATGCTGCTATCAGTCTAATATTGAAGTATTACTTTTGTATGATACTTTTTCATTATCTTAACTCTTTCTCTCGGAAATGCTTACAATGTTTATGTTTACGGATCTCGGCTATCATAAGTATTGTAATCTCCGTTTAAATGTAATAAAGCTATTCCTGGAGACGTATTTGTTGTGTTTAATTATTAACTATTGGTCTTGATTTATTAGGACAGAGCTCTACCGATTCAGCGGTGCCAAGATATATACCGGAAGGGGTATAAGTTTATCCGTTCAGACTCTCAGGTATTTGACAGAGGTGGATATGATTCACATTATATTGTTACAACAAAACTTTGTATCTAATTTTATTTATTAGGTGTCATGTTTGTCGACAATTTCAATGTTTTATGATCAACTTTTGTTGACCTTATCTAGGTATGTTTTTGTGTTTCTGTTTAGGTTTTCCTCTTTGCTAACTCGAAATGCAAGAGGTATTTCCACAACCGACTAAGGCCTGCCCAAGGGTAATCTTCCCAAGGGTGCCATGCCTAAGGGTCCTAAGCTCGGATCAGGTGGCGGTTGCAAGCGCTAAAATTTTCATCTTGTTGTGTTAGCTATTTACAAAGCTTATAGGGATCGACAACATTTCCATAACTTATTGTACCAATTTGGTTTTTGACATGATTTGTTTCCAGCATATTGTAATATTGTTGAGACCAATTCTTTTTTTGTTAAAAGCCTATGTCATTGTCTCTTATTTTTTGGACACATTTCTTTTCTATGGTAGTCTAGATGCTTGGTTTCAAAAAGTTGTTTTAAAAATATGGTGTTTTTTTTTTGTATTGTTTGAAATGAGAGGCTTTTGTTTGAAGTGTATTTGTAGGAAGGAAGTTGAGTTGAAGGCAAGAACTAATTTGGTAGTGCGTGCCTTAAAATTTATACTGTGGTATGTATGCATCTTCTCTTGGAACGAAAATGGGTAATGTTACCACCCTGACTAAACATTGGCAACCTTGTATAAGTATTACATATTTCCTCACTAGTAGTTGAAGTTATTAATACACCCTCACACTAGCTCAATTAATTTTATATTTTCTTTATTGAAGTGGGTTGAATCTTGTGTAATTGTTCAACCTAAAATGTTTCTTAAAATCTAATTACTAATTTACATATTCATAATTAGACGACAATCATGACTTAGCGTATTAGATCACCATAGTAAGAATTCTTCAATTATGAACAATGATTCATAGTCAATAAATGAATTTCTAGAGTTGCTTAATTATCTGACTTTTGTATTCATAATTAAACTGTAACTCTTACTTTCGTATTCAAATCACACAAAAGAAATTCACAAATTAACAAACGAATTGCAATTTTTCTTACATTTCCGATTTAGAATTGAAGTTGACTAAACTCTAAGTCTATATTGGAATTATCTCTCGATCTCTGCCAATAAACGATAAATCAAAATGGTGATCAAGCGTTTCAATTGAATAACAAAAAGTTTAAAATCAAATAAGCAATCAATAATCAATTAAAAGAAATTCTAAACTCTAGCAGAGAATTAACTTCTCATCCATTCATTAATCAAACTAAAAAATACTTACTAAGATAAATCCTATATTGGGGGACTAATCTCCACAATCAATACGTTGTCACAATGGTGAATTACACTAAGAAAAGTGAATAAAAGTGTGCTAGATGGAAAATAATGAAAAAGTATGAAAGGGTATCACGTCTACGCCCAAAAAGGGACTTCAAATAACAAAAATCCTGATATGAAGTTGCGCCTAGCGACCGCTGGGGTCGCTGGGGTGGCCTGTGCATAAGGCAAAAATTTGGAAAACACAGGTTTAAATCTCGTCTCGATAGGAGTCTGTAGCCACAAACGGATTCAAAATCGGAGTTGTAACGAAGGAGAATGAGTGAAAACAAAATTGTTACGCATGACACAACAAATTCGCATTCAACTTCTGCCTCGTCACACACTCTCACCTGTCACTCCCGCCATGTTCTCGTACGGCTTCCTTGGCCTCATTTCCTCTTCCTTTTGCTCCTTCTCTATACCTATCGATCAACAAAATAGAAACACAACCCACAACATAAAACAAACTAAAAACAACGAAAAAAAAATTTAAAAGACGATTAAACTAGAATCGACAAAGAAACTAAAAACGCGACAAAATCATGTCAAACAAAGATCGATCTTCACCAAATTTAGTAATGTAATCCTTTGGGCTTTGAGTTCCCTCCTACTGTGCCTTAGCTTAGCTGGTCGGCTTATATCCAGTCGATCTTCGTGGGCATTATTCATTTCTGCTTTAGCTTAAATAAGGGTAATTTTAAATATAATATATGAATCTCTTTTCTTATCATCCAATTTAAAATAATATAATAATAATTATATAGTTAACAATTTTAAATTATAATAAAATTATACTTTTTAAATTTTATAATATAAATAATCCCATCATAAATACTTATTTGTTATTTGTGCATTGTTCAGTCATCTGAAAGAATTCAAGTGATATATCTCTCAATCATCCCAGAATAAAATTGTAGAGTGAAATAAACTCATGAGTTCGATTACCTACAGATACCCGACCTTAATGCATGGATTTAAGAGAAGAATATTCGGGTTAGATACGAGTTCAAGTTTATGTATTTGTACTCAAGTCGGGTTCGGAGCAGGTACGTGGTTGTATATCGGTGTCCTTAAGCCGCTTCAATAAATTATACATATAACATTTTTTTTAAAAATATAATTTTTATATGCGACTTTTCTAAATTTCATAAGAATAAAATTATTTTAAAAAATTATTTTTTATTGTAATTTTATATTGCCAATTTTGATGATATAATAATACTCCCTCTGTCCCACTAAGTTTGACACACTTTTCTTATTGGACCCTACAACCTTTATTATTCTTACACTACTTTATACACTTATTAATAACCGTGTTTGAAAAAAAATGTCAAATTTAGTGCAACTGAAGGAGTACAATCTTTAGTACAGGTTATTAATAGATTTGAAAGCTATATTTAAAATTATCCTATAAATATTTTGAAAAAGTTGTAATGTTTTTGATGATATCAACAATTTTGTTTATAATTGAATTTAAATTTACTATCTTTGTCCGATTAAAAGTGATTTAAATTTAACTATATTTTTTATTGAATTTTTCATTAAAAGTGATCCCTATTCAAAAAGTATAATTCATTTTATTTTTAATACATAGTAAATTACTTTTTAAGTATAAAAATATAACTTTCTTAATCCCATGCCTATTCAAATTGAGTATAAGTGTGACAATAATGTTGGGCCTAATTTGCATATTAACTTAGAAAGAAAATTGTGTGAGGGTATAATTGGGATAGATTTATAAACTAGCATAAAACCAGATGAAGATACTAAGAAAGATGAACTTTTTATATACTGTACTATTTTATTACATGTAATGATTAATATTATCTCAACCATTCATTCAGATAATCATTAATTTAACATCAGAGTTGGTGTGTTTTGTTATATAAGGATTATTGAACATGAGGTGGGTGATGGGTCACGCGTTTATCAGTTTAAGACCAGCTATCCCCAACAAACCATAACTATATTTTCACATTTATATATGTGTATGTGTTCAAACCTTCAAATGTCAGATTTCTTTCATGTTCCTTCTTTTCTTACTCCCTAATTTAACTTTAATTTAGATCCAAAAAAGGGAAATGGCACAGAAAGTGTTGAGAGTGATTTTACACAACACATTTTTATTCCATTTATCCAAACGCGTAAGACAAAGTAGTAATCATTAATCAAATTGCAACTCCACTCACTTAGAATCTAAATTCCTTTTTTTCCATATCTATCGTACCAATTACGTATTTAAAAAAATATTAATTATGTATTGTCATATTGGTTGAAAAGTGTTGGAAATTATTACAATCTTAATGATTTTACAAAATATGTCGGTATATAATAAAAATTAACAACCTAAAACATCTTATAAGATGAAGTAAATAAGTAAATAGTCCTAAACTGCATAGTGACATGACATTTATCCCAAGATTCTTAATTCATTAGTTGGTTGAAGTCTTCTACTAATTAATATTATTCCATTTAACATTTAAGTTTTTGACTAAGCAAAGTCAGAGGTTGCAAATTGCACTATATATTCCCTAAATTCTCTAATAAATTTAACCTCTTAAATTAAATATTCATAGATAAGAGTGGAAAGTTTTGAGTAAAGTATGCATTAAATTCCCACTTGCACCCATACAAGTCAGCCTTCTTCATTTACTTCTTCATTTACGTTACACATATATTAGTGTAACATCAAACTCCTTTAATAAAGAAAAATTACAAGTAGTGATAATGATGTTAAAACAATAAAAAGAATTATCTTTTCTTTTTATTTTATCACAAAATTTTATTTATCCCCAAAGTGCTTAATTTTCTATTTATATAATGGGATTTTATTTAGCATAAAATTACATAACTTATAATTTTTTTTATAATATGGTGTAACAATTAAGGATCCAATTCGGTAAAAAAAAATTTGATTTAGTTAATACGACGAATTATTGACGATATGATATATTTTATATATTTAAATTACATAAAAAATATTATGTATTTTAATATATCACAATTATGTTTATCAAATGAGACTCGTTACATATGATTCTAAAATATATTATGTATAATATAATATTTTTATAAAGTCAAAATCCTAATTAAAATTAAAAAGCATCCCATTGCAGCATAGATCTGCCCTAATATTCTCCAAAATTTTGAAAAAATGCGAAAAAAAAAAAGTAAACCTTAACAACTATGAAACCTTAAATTGTGGGTAGTCTTGTTTCCTCGTGTTGTGTTGTGCTGTTATTATAAAACAAAAATCCTATATTACTTACTTTTACTTAACCCACAAAAGAAATTGATTGAGCTTCCATAGAAACTGATTTCTGAAAGCAACTATTCTCCCTCTTCTCTCTCTCTACCAATTCTTGAATTCTCCTGAAGCTACTCCACCGTCTTCAACACTGACAGCTACAATCACGAACTTGCGTTGCCTAGTTCAATAAATTCAACTAGTTGATCACCCGCATACACACACTATGATGGGGAACAATGGCGATCTGGAGAGGGGTGGTGCTCCGACAAAGAGCAGATACCCACAAACTTATGACCATATGGAGAATTCGGATAGGCATTGGACTTCTTGGCTGGTGCCGATGATTGTGGTCGCCAATATTGCCATGTTTGTTGTCATCATGTTTGTGAACAATTGCCCCAAGAATCATGATAGTGTTGCTGCTGCTGCTGGTGGTGCTTGTGTTGCTAAATTTCTTGGCCGCCTCTCCTTTCAGCCTCTTAGAGAAAACCCCCTCTTTGGCCCCTCTTCCTCTACGTATATATGCTTCCTCTCTCTCTCTCTCTTGTATGCTTAATTATTGATTTTCATTGATCATGATTTGTAGCAATGTTTTTCCGTTTGCCATTAGTTGATTTTGCGTTTTTAGTTTGGTGTGGATTGATTTCTTACCATCAAATTAAGTTTTGGGTTTCATAAGTTATAGTCTCGAATTGGAGCTTCTCTTTTGAGTTTGATAACTAGTTTGCTGTCCGAATATGCTTAATTATTGAAGGATCTTGATCTGTAGAAATGCTCTTAATTTCTTATGCTCTTTTTCTTCTAGCCTTTGAGTTGATTTTGTGGTTTTAGTTTTGTATGGATTGGTTTCTTACTGCTCCTCTAATTGTGTTTTGAGTTTCATAAATTATAGGGTTGATGGAGAGCTTCTCTTTTGGAGGATCTTGATAATTATGTGTGCATTTCTGCAAATTTCTTGTTCTCTAGATATGTTCTTGATTGCTAGCTTCGAATATAAGATGTGCTGGCCTTGTTATGAATCTCTATTTGATTGCCATTATTCTATCGAATTTATTCAATTTTGTCAATAAACATGCTGTCTTAGGAAAACTCTGTCTCACCCCCTTGTCATGGATACTCAGTTGACAATTTGAATTCAATGCTTTTGAGATGTTTGAATAAGCATATTAGTGCAGAGAATGTGATGGCAATGACGATATACAATCTTAGTTATTAGTATGGTTCTTTTTTTGATCTTAAGTTTTATATACAATCTCTGCTTATTAGTTATTAGAATTGCATTACTTTATGCCTTGATGATTATTAAACTTTTCATCTTTCTTCTTTAAAGAGATTCACTCATTCATACCTTGTGGTTTTTGCAGACTGGAAAAACTGGGAGCGCTCGAATGGAACAAAATCGTGCACGGGAACGAATCATGGAGGCTCATATCATGTATCTGGCTGCATGCTGGTGTAATCCATTTACTTGCAAACATGTTGAGCTTGGTGTTTATCGGAATCCGCCTCGAACAGCAATTTGGATTTGGTAAGCTTCTTGAATAACTACATTTTGATATTATAGTTTATAATGGAAATCCATATTGAGACACTATCATATGTTGTCATTGACGAGCCTGTGTATAGTAATACACTCGAACATTGGTTGCCTCTTAGTTCACTTGAATTCATGCAGTGTAGATGATTAGAGTGCTTTATCATTCTATTCACATTTTCACGTTTAAATGTTCTTTGTGTTTGATGCAGTGCGAGTAGGGGTGATTTACCTATTGTCAGGAATTGGTGGCAGCGTTATGTCTTCTCTCTTTATTCAGAACAACATATCCGTTGGAGCTTCTGGTGCTTTATTCGGACTTCTTGGTGCAATGCTATCAGAATTACTTACCAACTGGACAATTTACGCAAACAAGGTTAATTCTGCAGCTACTGGTTATATTCCGTTTTTTACCACTGTATAATAACCTCACACAGGCCTTTTCTGGGTACAAGATCTTCACATAGGAGAATTGATTCAGATTTGACCAAACTTTCTTTATTTGCATTGATCTTATAGTATAGAAGTACACGTAACAACCGACTTATCTCATAAGAAATTTAAATTCCTCTTATTCATTAATCATTATTAATCTTGTTCGCACAGGCTGCCGCACTGTTTACTCTGGTGATCATAATTGCAATTAATCTGGCTGTGGGAATTCTTCCACATGTAGACAATTTTGCTCATATTGGAGGGTTTTTGAGCGGGTTACTCCTAGGCTTCGTATTTCTTGTTCGACCCCAGTTTGGTTGGGCCCGACATCTGCCAGCTGGCACACGCCGCCTCAAGTCCAAGTACACCGCGTACCAATACGTTCTATGGATCGTTGCCACCATTCTCTTTGTTGTCGGGTAAGGCATCCTACTCTTCACTGAAATCTTGTCTACGCACTTTGCTTATGCTAATCCTTGTAACTAAGCTTTAATTTGGGCTATAATCTTGGTTTAATTCACCAATACATATGCTGCAGATTCACAGTAGGACTGGTGATGTTGTTCAAAGGCGAAAAGGGTAACGAAAAATGTAGCTGGTGCCATTACCTGAGCTGTGTGCCTACCTCGAGATGGAGCTGCGATAATCGATGATAGGCTAATGTCCGGTTCTTTATTTGCTTCCGTTCCGGTACCGTGTGTACCGGTCGGTTTCGCCATATAGAAATCAATATTTGTATACTATATATGTTCATGTGTAGCATTTGCTGTTTATAAGTCATTTCCTTTGTACACTGCTACTATTATTCTTTTGTTTATCTTATATTTGGATTGAATTATTTTTATTGATTTATTTCTATTTCTATTTCAATTAATAAGAAGCATGTATCGTACTCTTTGAAACATTCTAAATATGTTGCTAATAATCATTTTAGTGTAACAACTACTCAAGTAGTCATGGTCATGAATTGATACAAAATTAAGCTAACATGATGGTATAAATATCCCTACCTAGTATGAAGTCATGTCAATGAATTGAAATAAAGAAAGCTACCAAAAGCAAAAGAATAATAAATGTATTACATTTCATATATAAGTAGAGTAGCACATCCCAAAGTCATAATTGAATCATACTTTACAAATTAGAAAAACACCCAACATCTTTCAATTAATACTTCCACTTTTATTCAAGTGAACAACAAAACCATATATTTATACATAATTTCTTCATCTTTATTACTGTCTTTCCGTCACTAAGAAAATTGTCGTAATTTGATCAACGAGTTTCGAAGAGAAAATCTTTTATTGGCCCACAAACTGACTAGGAGAAATCTACGAACTCAATTTGATTATTCTTTGTTCTAAGTATTTGAATCGTAAACTGTCTTCTTATGACGCATCAATCAGATGTATTAATATTTTCAAAGAGCTTTTCAAGAAACATGTGAACCTTTCTCTCACTTCTAATCGATCATTCGATCTACCTCCCCTCTTCTTTGATTAACTAATGTTAGTCTTTGTTATTCTTAGATCTTGTTTGTGAGATTGAGTAATTTATCAACTTTCATAATTAATTTAATTGGAATAAAAGGAACATATTATTATATACTTATATAAATAGTTACTCGCATAAAAGATAAAAGCTACCTATTTTTTTTAATGAAATATTACTTTTGCACTGGCATTTGGTAAAAAATGAAGGAAATGTTAGAATTCACAAGTGCACTCATATATTAATGTAACTATGTAAGGACATGTAAATAAGTGAGTCTGGCTATTTCTTTTAATATTTTTCGAGTTAATAGAAAGTAGTATTTTAAGTTAGATGGCAGCAACTAAAGATTGGCAGTGTATTATATATTTTGCATTAATATATTTTGCAATTAATTCCTGTACTATTGGGGGTGGAAATTTGGAATCAGGATTGAGATTTCCCGGTCCTGACCCGAGTCCCAACGAAATTCGGCATCCTGAGTTCCGAATTTTTTTGGACCGAGACTGCATTGGTCTCGAAACGAGTGTTCTGGTGTATTGGGGGGAAGGGGGGGGGGGTGGGGGGAATACACCAGTTTAAAATTCTTTTTAGATTAAAACAAAGTTCAGTGGAGCTCAAGTCTGAAGGGAGGTTATTTCAGTCTAAAGTATAACTTTAGATAACATTCCTTCAGTCTACACTTAGTGTTTGATTGATAGACTAATATCTTAAGTGTAGCAGTGCGGAAGTGGTGGTTTAGAATCTTACTCGTTTGTCAGAAATCTTAATGTTAAAGTTCAGGTTTGCTCTTAATCAGTATTCAGTCTACGAGTCTCGATGTGAGTCAATGGTTTCCAATTAAATGGAGTGTCTTAGAGTAATCAACCTTGAAGGTTAGAATAACAGTGGATTCTGATCACTTCCAGCTAATAAACTAATTCTAAGCTAGATCTATTCTTCGGTTATAAATGAGTCGCTACTTAAGAACACACTATAGAATATCAGGTACTGCTTGAGTGTTCTAAAATCTAGAGAGTTGAGAGCGATAGAAGCTTGAGGGAATTGAGAGCTTGAATGCGTAAGAGAGCTTGGTAACCGGTGTTTGAAGCGTTCGAAGAGTCGAGGTATTTACAGGGCACTCTCATGAATATATTCATTGTGAGAGAGAGCTTCGTCCGTAGCATTTCAAATTCTTCCCGTTGGAGTCGTCGTCCTTTTTACCATTTTTGGTGTCTGCAACAAGATTCACTTCACCTACTGAGATCTTTTCCAAAAGTGGTAATGCCTATAGGGAAGTAGTGTAAGACTCAGTGGTAAGCTTCCAGTGACCAAATACTTCAGTGCAGAGCTTCAGATGACGTTGTTTTCATGCTTCAATATTTCTCTAACTTTAATACTTCAGGATATGAGTTTAGTTAAGTGGTCCTTTAGTATTGGCGAATGAACTGAGTTATTGGAACTTCAGTACTGGTCTTATACTTCAGTCTTGAATTCTTCAGATTGTACCTGTAAAACTGTACTCCTTAACATATGAGTTCTAAACAAGACTAAGGACCAGATTTCAGTTTTGGACTTAATACATCTTTTAGGGGAGGTTTTGGAATCTGAATCAAAACCTTTATAAATATTTCCCAACAATTTTCCCTTTTTTGATGATGCCAAAAGCTAACTTGGAAACATCTATCTAAGATAAAAAATTCTCCCTAAATTGGAGAACACCTAATCTATAAGATAAGATGAGTTAGTTAAACAATTAATGGCAAACCAAAAAAAAATTAGAGCCTGGACAACTAGAGTATTGTCTTCAGGTTGAGATCAAAATATGGACAAAATATGTTTCATTCATCCAATAGATTTCATTACATGAGAAGTTCAGATGAGAGAATGAAATACAATGAGTACGGTGAATCAGCTAGGAAGTATATGTTTTCTTTTCAACTTGAGATTTGTTAACCATGTCTCACTGAACTTTAGGTGATACGGCATTGAACATGTTGTAGGTTGCATTTCTGATGGTCCCATATGGTCCTTCCAAATTCAGCGGGTGACCCATAACTTGAGCGACAATGATAGCTTCAGATTCGATGGGTCTCTTGTCCAAAAATACACTGCTTAGTATAACAGGCATTTCCCATGACTTAGTAGAAGGTGCAGTGATCTCAATGTTGGACTTGAAAAATCTTCTTTAATTAGCTTAATGACTTTAGAATCTGGATAATCATCCAGGAAGTTGATGAATAGTTTGTCTCTGTCAGTTTATCCTGAGGCTCCATACATGGTCTAGTGATCATGCATTTTTATAAAGTCATCTTTGATATCTTCCCATTCATCACTTAGATTAGGGCGAACTCAAACATCAACATGCTATCGAGTGGGAGGATCAGTTTGTGAAGTCCTTTTCTCTTTCCCTTGTAGTCTGATAGAATAAAATTTGCAGCTCGGACTGAGTCTTCATTTCTGCGAGTCTGAAGTTTAGCATCATGCTTATCCTTCAACTTCTTGAATTTCTCCTGAGCTTCTAGAGGAATAACCAATGTGATCAACATCAGTTTCAGGGCTCATTTCACCTGCATACAGATCATCCTCATTAAGCTCTTCTTCAGTAACGGATGGCAAAACACCTTTTCCATTAGGAAGGAGGAAGGTCTCTCATAGCTGGATTCTTCAGTGTGGACTGCAGTGGGAGTATCAGTAGCAACAATTTTTTGAGATGAGTCCACCAACTTAGGATTTTCAGGTTGGATTTCAGTGAAGCTTAGTGTAGAGATGATTTGTTTAACAACAACAACAACATTGGAGACAGTCACAGCCTCAACGACATCAACATTTGTACCCGTATCATTGCTGGACTTCATCTGTTGATCATATTATTTTTCAGATTGAGGTGGTGGAAGAGGTGGTTCAGTGACAACATCAGATGGCACACTGGGACATGAAGGCATGGAACCTGAGTCTCCATCCTTATCATCACCATCTTTTGTTTTATCATCAATATCAGAAACCTCGAGTTTAGGTTCTTCTTCTTCCTTTTCTTCATCTTCTTCATCAGCAGCAAGCTCCTCATCATTTTCTTCTATGTTTTTAGATACTTCTTCCCCCTTTTTGGCATCATCAAGAACGAGCTAGCCATCAAGATATTTCTGCAAACAAGGGCATGGAAGGAATAAACGGGATCTCAACTTCAAGTTCATTAGCGATAGAGATCTGATTGCAAAAACCTTCAACATGAGCTATGCGTTGACGGCAGTAAGCAATAATCATATCGACCCGATGTTGGTGATCTGAAGTGGCAAGAGAGAGGCATGCTACATTCTCAGCACGAGTGGAAGAGAGAGAGGCATTGATTTTCGCATTATCAACAGTAATCTGGGCTTTATCTGCAGCAAGTTGAGCAGCATCAGCAGCCTTCTGAGCGGTCTCAATTCTCTTCCTCATACGATCTATAGATCGAGACTGAGAAGTAGATGATGTCTGAAGAGTAGTGACATCAGAGAGAAGAGAGGCAACACTAGTCTTCATGGAGGTAACATCAGTAGTGACAGAGGTGAGATTTGCGAAGAGACTGGGCCTTGGCACGATTGTTGTTGGAGGTAATGGTGATGTCCTTGATTTTCTGAGCAGAGGGAGCTTTGTGAGTGGAGAGATGAGTAGGGAGCAAAGAAGTCATCTCCTACTTCACAAATTCCTGGAGTCTAGAAAATTGAGCTTGAATAGCTTGCTCAATTTTTGCATCAATGTCTATGCTGGATGGTTGAGAAGTAGTAGATGCAAGAGAGGTCTGAAGAGACTTGTTCTCTTGAGAGACATTGTCAAGGGATTTCTAGAGAGCAGATACCTTGGATTCAAGCTCCTTGATGTAAGCAGCTTGTATGGCGTTAATCGTCGCAGCAAAGGTGTTAGTCAATTTATCCACTTCAGCATCAGTATATCTCTTGGATTCAAGTTGAGCAATTTGCCAAAGAGAGCGATGGACTTGAATTAGGGCACCATCTGAAGATAGAACTTCAGGGATAGAAGATTCCGGCGGTATTGAAACAATGGCAGTAGAAGTAGGAATATTCAAGGTTGGAGTGCCAGAGGACTGAGAAACTCGGCGAGTAAATGAGCGACCAACATCTGCCTCAGCTTTAGCTAGTTCTTCCTCGATATATGCCTCTGCATTAAGAAATGCATCCTGAGCATCCTTGAATTGAAAGGCTTCTTGAAGTTCAGCTTCTTCCATTAAAATTGAGTTCATGCCTGAAGTCTCAATTTTGTAGCTCAGTGCATTGATATCAGTAAAATGATACGCGCGCTATGTCCATAGATGTTGACAGAGGGTAGAGAGAGAGAGATGCTTGAATAGAGAGGGGAAAGTCAATCCTAAGTGTTGGATGGACTGAAATTCCATGTTATTGATGTAGAGTTAGGCTGAAGTAGAAAGAATAATGGTTTGGGATACAGTAGGGTTGGAGGTTGAGGCTAAGGCACGAGTTTCAGAACAAGGAGGTTCAGGTTCAGATGTAGAGTCAGGTTGGGGTTGTGATTGTGGTTGGGGTTGAGAAGGTTTGGATTTGGTTGGGGTTTTAGTTTTTGTAAGTGCGGAAGGAAGTTTAGATGGAGAGGTCTCAGTAATGGAAACAGAGGGTTTGGATGGAGAGGGTTCAGGATTGGTACGGGGAGTCAAAGAGCGAAACCCCGTGGCTGGATCAATGATGGTGATAGGTTGAGGTTGAGGTTGTTGGGTTGAAGAAGGTTTAGAAATACGAGGGAGTTTGGAGGGAACAAGTCCTGGGTATCCTCGTCAGTGGAAGTATCAAGAACAGTCTCCAAAGGAATGTCTTGGGTTAAGATTGGAGGGTCAGTGGGGGTAGGATCAGAGTGAGATGAGGGTTGAGGTTGTTCTCTCTCCCGAGTCTTGATCTTCAGCAGCCCTGAGGGGCGCTTGGAAGGATTCCTCTTGTGTTTAGCAATTTTAACCTGAGGTGGAGGTTCAGGAGCCTCCGCCTCTACTTCTTCTTCATCATATTCATCAACAACATGAAGAGTATCAATCTCCTCTTCCTCAGAGTTCACCTTCTTTCCTTTCTTCCTCTCCTTAGGAAGCTCGATCTGAAGAGCTTGAGCATTTCCTAACATGCAAGATTGTACTTCAAAGTTGTTTCCAAACATCCAGCATTCATTGTAAGGCTTGTGAGTAGGGAATGCAGTCTCTGCATGCTGATATGATTCCTCAATCAAGATAGAGACTTTGGTTGCCAGGTTCAGAGTGTCTGAACCACTCAGGGTTACACCCTTGTGTACCTCTTTCAACTTATTTGCTTCCACCATCAGTAGCTCTTCCATGACAGCTACCCAATTTGCATCTTCATTGTTGTAAATACTTTTTATCAAACTGAGTTTCTACCAACTCAGTTGCTCGTGGGAAGACTTTTTCCCAATAATGCAGTGTTAGACCACATCCAACAAGATTTTATACTCAGGGCGAATCAAGCCCTTGTTGTTGTTGGCGGTGGAAAACTGCCTGCGTTGACCATCTGCCTGAATATCCTCGAAGAAGGATTGAATCTCAGCGTTGTCATTCAGAAACTAATTGGGATTGTTGTTGCGAATGTTCCGCAGTTTAAAGACTGGACTCAGTAACTCTGTAACATTGAATCTGAGTTGTTCAATTTTCTCAACACCAGTGATAGACTCAAAGGTGGAGATGAGAATGGATGTCTTCAGAGTGGATCCATCATATCCCAGATTCAAGTGGAATTGCACCACCTGTTGTGGATACAGGTTCTTAGGGCGCAAAGTGGTGAGAGTCTCTAGGCCATTAGATTTGATGACCTCGAACATTGTCTTGGCTTGATCAATGTCCGTTTGAGAAAATACGACAGTGGGCTCAGCATAAATGCGAGTAGTGAGTTGAGTCATGGTCATTGTAAGACCGAGATTAGTTTTCTTTCCCATAGTGTTGATAACCTGCATTGCAAAAATTACAGTCAGATCTTCACACTTTAATATGTTTATAAGATAAGATAAACAAAGAATAGAACAGTAAACATACGAGAGTGGAGGAGTTGCAGAGAAAAAGAAGTTATCAACGAGATAAGAAAAAAAAACACAGAAAGCAAGAGCAATGTCGAGAGTATGGAGAATGCTTAAGTCTGAAGCAGTTTCGAAAAGGTTTGCCAGATGGAGAAGATAACTATTTTATAGAGATAATGGACGGTTGGATCTTTCTCCATGTTTTAGAAATCGACGTCAAGGGTTTTTCCACGTAGGTAAAACTTCGTCTAGGTGGGAAAAAATAAGAGCGTGTGGTTCACGCCCGATGTTTGGATTTCAAAGACTCAAAAAGCACTGTTGCTTTTTACTGTACGTGTCAGAGAGTAATTATGGAAAAGATTGCGTCTCCAGGAAATCAACGTTTGACTTGTACCATATAACACATAATTACAACTATAACACTTAGAGAATTAAGAAAGCAAAACACTTAGAGAAATAAATGAGAAGTGTAGAACTTCAGTTGCCGATACTTGCAACTGAGTGTGCTTAGTCTCAGTAGTGCTTCCAATGATGAGGTTCAGATTTAATGACAATTTGAAGTCCTTCAGTAGAGCTTTGCTATGTATTGTAGTGGTACTTCAGGCTTCTTTGCCACTGTGTGCTTCAGTAGTTGCTTGTTTGGAATTGGATTTTCCTGGACAATGTTAGTTTGTAACATGTATGGAATGTATGATGGTTCATGACTGAAATAACTATATAGAGTTATTCAGTGGCTAAACCATCATTCTTTTATGTCTTTTCAGATCATGATTTCAGTATATTAATGGTACTAAATCAAGTGATCTTTAGGACACATTACCTGGATGGAGTTGTAGTTTGTACCTTCAGGATTGATCTGGGTTAAGTAGTCCAAGTCTTCCACTTAACATTTTGAACCGTGCTTCCTCCAATGGCTTTGTGAGAATGTCTGCGCGTTGAATATCAGTGTGAATCTTCTCGATGGAAACATCCTTATTTTTAACTTGATCCCGGATGAAGTGAAGTCTGATGTCCACATGCTTGCACCTTGTATGTAGAACTGGGTTCTGAGTGATTGCAATTGCACTGGAGCTGTCACAATAAATTGCAACCCGAGTGGTAGACACTTCATAATCTCTAAGTTGTTGCTTGAGCCATAGGATCTGAGAGTAGCAACTTCCCGCAGTCATGTATTCTACTTCAGTAGTGGAGATGGCGACTGAGGTCTGCTTCTTGGAGAACCAACTGATCAGTTTGTTGCCCAAGAATTGACTAGTACCTGAGGTTGACTTCCTATCCAGTTTACAACATGCAAAATTAGCATCAGAGTAACCAGTTAGAATCAAGTTTTCATATAAAGGATACCATAGACCAAGATTTGGTGTGCCCTTCAGGTAGCGCATAATCTTCTTCGCAGCTTCCATGTGTGACTCATTGGGATTTGCTTGATAGCACACACATACTCCTACGACAAAGGTGATATCTGACCTGCTGCCAATAAGATATAGAAGAGACCCGATAATCTCTCTATACTCAATTTGGCTTACTGGTTTTCCATCAGGATCAGGTTCAATTCTGTCGTTGGTGTTCATTGGAATCTTCACGGCCTTGCTATTCTGAACGCCAAATTTGTTGATCAGTTCCTTTGTGTATTTTTCTTGATTGATGAAGATGCCTTCAGGGGACTACTTGATCTGAAATCCTAAAAAGAATCTCATCTCTCCCATCATTGACATTTGATACTCAGTCTTCATCAACTTGGCAAACTTGTCACAAAACATCTGAGACTTTGAACCAAATATAATATCATCGACATAAATCTGAATGATTAAAATGTCTTCTTTATATTTAATTGTAAATAGAGTCCTATCCACCGATACTCGCTAGAAACCTAAAGTAATAAGAAAAACAGACAAAGTGTCATACCATGCTCTAGGAGTTTTTTTCATCCCATAAAGAGCCTTGTGTAGTTTATACACTTTGGAGTAGTCGGTCTCGAAGCCTAGTGGTTGCTCTACGTAGACTTCTTCCTTTAGAATGTTGTTCAGGAACGCGCTCTTCACATTCATCTGATAGACTTTGAATTTCATGTGAGCAGCATAGGCAAAGAAGAGTCGAATCGCCTCTAATTTAGATATTGGGGCGAAGGTTTCGTCGAAGTTTATTCCTTCTTCTTGACAATAACCTTTAGCCACCAATTTAGCTTTATTTCGAACAACTTCTCTTGATTCGTCTTTCTTGTTCTTAAAGACCCATTTCACACCAATAACACCCTAATGCGTAGGACGATCAACAAGTTCCCATACTTGGTTCCTTGTGAATTCATTTAGTTCCTCTTGCATCGCAGACACCCAATTCACATCTTGAAGGGCTTCCTGAGCGTCTTTGGGTTCAATATTGGAGAGATAGTAGCTATAAAAAAAATCATCTGAAAACAACGCGAGGTCTGCTTTTAGCCTTAGTTGTTCGTTAGTCGAGGTGTTAGTGGGAGGTTCAATGGTTGCTAGTGGCTGTACCACTTTAGCTTGGATCTGATTCCTCGTTTGAACGCCACTTTCTAGACTACCAATCAATGAATCAGAGGGATGATCTTCAATCAATCTTCTTCCTTGCTTATGATCCTCTTCTGAAATTATGACTAAGTCAAGAGCTTCAGGACCAGGTCTGATAGGTGTTTGAACATGGAATGAATCATCTTCTTTTTCATTCTGAGGGTTTGTTCCCCCTTGATTGTTGGCTCTTATATATTCAGTTTGTTGTTCAAGTTCCTGATATATAAGCTTATCTGAACTGGCCAATATATCGTTAGTAGCAATAATAATCCGAAGATTATTAGAGGTAGAGTTACTACTCCCTGAAGTGGGTGATGAAATCTCAGGGATGAGATTTTCAGTTTGCGCTTGGAACTTCAGGTGTAACTTCAGATTGGGGAGTTTCCTCATGTGTTGGAATATCAGGAATGATATTTGTAGTGATATCTTGAGGAATGCTTTTAGTTTCAGGCACTGGAGTTCTAACTTCAGTAGACTCCTTTTCTTTCCCAAATCTGAGTGTTTTCCCTTCGACTGGAATGTTCTCTTCATCATCCTCTTCAATGTTCCAGATGAGAACTTCCTTCGTTTTGTGCACTGAAGGCTGGAGATTCAGATTCTGAAGTCTTTGTGTGATTGACTTCAGTGTCTTTTAACCTGTACTAAAAAATAGATTCAACAAATAAAACATGAGGTGTTACCTCCACCATCAGACTACGTTTATTAAAAACTTTATAGGCAACACTCTCCTCTGAGTAACCAAGGAAAAATCCTGGATCAGATTTTCCATCAAAAAATTTTAATTGCGTCTTGTCGTTGTTGTGGATATAACACATACAACCAAATGCGTGAAAATATTTAAGAGCTAGCTTCATGTCATTCCATAATTCGTATGGAGTTTTGCCTTGGCGTTTGGTGATGAGTGATCTGTTCTGAGTGTGGCAAGCAGTGCTAATTGCTTCAGCCCAGAATATCTTTGGTATCCCTGAACTATTTAACATAGTTCTTGTAGCTTCCTTCATGGATCTATTCCTCATTTCTGCAACGCCATTTTGCTGTGGAGTTCTTGCAGAAGTCTGATGTTATATCACCATTTGCGCACAAAAATCTGAAATCTTTGAGTTGAGGAATTTTGTTTATTGATCAGTGAGAATGGTGATTGTTTAGTGTGTTTTTGTGATGTTTTTAGTCTTCGTATTGTCATGTCTAGAGTATTATATTGTTCATTTTCGTTCCTTTTCTAGTTCGTTTTTATGCCGGTCGTGTGCTTTTCATGTTTTGATGTAGGATGGTGGAATGAAGAGAGATTGGAGCTAAGGTGGAGCAATTATCGTTGTGCGTACAAAAACAGAGCTGAGGGCTAAGGATGGAAGAGTGCACGAAGAGGAAAACTTGCAGAAATTGTGCGTCAAAAAGGCATAGCCAGTGACCTCTGGCTGGAAGTTATGCGCGGGTTTAAAAATCCTTATGGGCGTCATTTTTCATACCTCTCTCACCCCCCTATGTAACCAGAACCTCTCAAACACTTCGTTTTTACTGCTTTTCTAGTTTAGGATTAGAGAATTCCAATGGATTGGAGTGGATTCTGACTTTGGATTCTTACGTTTCAATTAGTAAGTTTCCTTCTTATGGTTTCCTTTTGTGATTCTACCTTGTATATAATGTTTGGTTAGATCCTTACTAGGATTGGGTGTTTATGTTCTCATTTGATGTTTATTTGATCTATGCCCTTGATTAACTTATTTTGTATGGAGTTTAATGCTTGATCACCATTAAATTCATATGTTTATGTTAAGTAGATTGATCATTTGCTTGACATGAGACCTAGGGTTAATCAACATTATTCTTAGCCGGAAATGTAAAGAATAATAATTTATATGAGATTAAGCAATTACTAGAGGTGTGAACTGTATACGAAAGTAAAGATCACAACTTAGTGTATTAATACGAAAGTAATTTGCTAAGAAACCTTTGGTGTTCTTAATCGAATATGGATGCATGATCAATTAGACATTGAATAGGAGTTGAGCATCTTATCCTAAAGCTTCAATCCGTTGGGATTCATTTAGCTGCTTTTAATATTTATTTATTTATTGTTACATCTTATGGTATAGTATGTTTAAGATTTCCGTTTTCTTGTTTTAATAACACTTAGGATTAGAGCCGCCCTGTTAAACTTTCCATCAAGATCCGACCGGGGTTAGCTTGCTACATGCAATCGACCTCGTAATAATTTGCAAGAACCTAGAGTACACACTTTAGGCTAAACAGTGATAATGTTTGTTGACTTCTGATTCTTCAGTTTCATTAGCAGATCAGGGATGCATTCCATTGTTTCGTTCTTGTGAAAAAGAAACACTGTCCAAGTATAACGAGAAAAATCATCAGTAATAAACAGATAATATTTTATACCATTACTACTGAGTGAATTCACAGGATCAAAAAGGTCCATGTGTAAGAGTTGAAGAATCTTCTCAGTTGATGGAGTTTCTTTCAGTTTGAATGAAGCTTTGACTTGTTTTCGACTTTGGCATGCTCCGCAAACGTGATCTTTCTCAAAGATTAGGTTTGACATTCCTCGAACTAGACTGTGTCTTGAAAGTTTGTTGATGACTTTGAAGTTTAGGTGACTTAGTCTGTTGTGCCATAACCAGCTTTGTTCTGAAGTGCTTTTAGAGACTAGACATGTTTCAGGGGAGGTGACTTTCCAGTCTGCAGCATAAATATTTCCCACCCTGAAGTCTTTCATTACGGTAGCCTCATCGTTTTTCGTGTTAATCATGCACTCTTGAAAACTAAACACAACATTAAAACCTTTATCACAAAATTGACTCACTGAGAGCAGATTGTGTTTCAGGCCAGAAACATAGGAAACATTATCTATAGAGACATTCCCTATAATGAGAGTACCATACCCTTTAGTGAAACCTTTAGAGTTATCACCAAAGGTTACCTAAGGACTATCTTTCTCAGTGTAGTTAGAGAGGGCTTCTTTTTAAAATTTCATGTGTAGGGATGTCAATCGGGTCAACCCGCTCGGTTTCGGGCTAACCCGCTCAGGTTGTCGGGCTATTCGGTTTGGGTTGGCTTGGGTTGATTTTTTTTTCGGGTTGCAAATTTACAACACTAACCCTAAACTTTCGGGTTTCGGGCTAGCCCACCAAGCTATTCGGGTTGTAGACTCTTTGTCAAAAAAAATGAGCATTCATATATTTTTTCATGACTCTATGTTTGTAAAAATGAATATAAACAATAATACGATTTAGAAAGTTCACATATTATCACATATCAAATTAAGATGATTCAATCCAACAAAAAGATTCAAAAAACAAACAAAACAAATCAACAATACATAAGTTGATATATGTAATAGTAATCAATATAGTTTTGCTTGAATGACCATCATCTTCGACTTGAACAACTTTGGAAGTCTTTGCAACTTGATCATCCTCGAGCTCAAATTCTTGTTCGTCATCTATTAAAAAAATAATATTAAAATATAACACATAACAATAATTTAAAATTTAATTAAACAAATATTACCTAAAGGATATCCGTGTAACCAATTACGAGTGCATATAAGAGCTCGCACTTTGTCGGGGAGGAGTCTATTTCTATAGTTGTTCAAAACATGTGCTCCAATGCTAAAGGAAGATTCAAAAGCTATCGTTGTTATTGGAATACTAAGCACGTCACATGTCATTCTAGCAAGTTGTCCAAAGCGGGATGCATTAGTCTTCCAATATTTAAGAACATCAATTTGAGCAGCTTCATCCAACTCTTTTTCTTCCAAATATTCATCTAAGTGCTACTTTGTTTCGCAACTTTCACCTTTGTAGTTTCTATAGTCCTGCATCACGTAACATTGATAGATCAAATTAAACAATAATGAAATATAACTAAAAATATTAAATAATAGACATAACTTACAGCAAGCTCAATGGGGGGTCCAAATTCAATCCTCTTCCCAATCCTTCTCTTCCACCTCCTCCAAAACACTCATATTCTCTAACCTCAGAGCTAGAACTAGAAGGCTTGGATTTCAAAGAATCACCAATACCATTCTTCTTATACTCTTCGTAGAGGTGATATAATTTCTTCTTCAAATTTTCAGTTTTTTCTTTGCTAGAAGAATGATCAATTTTGGAATAACAATACTCCAAAAGTTTCAATTTCATCATAGGATCAAAGACCGCCCCCATAGCAAGTATTTCTCTATACTCTTCCCAATATTTCTCAAACTTCTTTTTCATCACAAGTGTCATAGACCTCACAATTTCATCTTGACTTGTCAAATTTTTTTCCAACACCCGTGCAATCTTCCATACTTCCATAAAATACAAATTCAAAGTCGGATAAGATGAGCTCGAGATCAAATTTGTAATCGTGTAAAACGGAGACAAGAATTCACACATTGTTTCCCCTCTTTCCCACTCCTCTTCACTTGGGCATAACTTATAAGATATATCATCAAATGCAATCATACTAAAAACACGACGATATTTGACTGCACAGCAAGCATCAAGTATGTAGAATTCCATCGAGTAGTCACATCCAAACAAGGAGAAGAAGTAATATCTATCCCAGTTTTTTTGGCACATTCTCTAAACTTAATCATCCTAGCTTCTGATGCTTTCACACATTTGATACTTCCTCTTATTTTTTCCATAGCATCACCCGCAACTTTCAACCCTTCTTGAACTATAAGATTCAAGATATGTGCACAACATCTGACATGAAAATAATCACCATTGCACAATAAAGAGTTTTGCAAATCAAGTCTTGTTTTTAGCATTCTCACCATAACATTATTAGCGGAAGCATTATCCAATGTCAAAGAAAAGATTTTTCTGTCTATTTCCCACTCTACCAGACAATCATAAATCTTTTGAGCTAACTCGGGTCCAGAATGTGGAGGTGGCATAGAACAAAATGCAAGTATCTTTCTATTTAATTTCCACTTTTCATCCACATAATGAGCAGTCAAACATATATAACCATCGGTAGTACAAGCAGTCTAAACATCAGAAGTCAAACACACCATACCAGGTAAGTTTTTTAGCGTGAGCTTCAATTTCTACTTTTCAGATTCATAAATCGATTTGACATCAGAAGCATGTGTATTTCTAGTGATAAATTTTATATCTGAGTTCAGGTATTTCAGAAAACCTCTCATGACTCCATATTCAACCCAATGCAATGGAAAATCATGTGTAATTGAAATCTTAGCCATCCAATCTCAACATGTTTTTTGATCTATATTTTTACCGCTACCCTATAACTTCCCTTCATGATCAAGTATCATAGCACCCACATTACCAAACTTTGGTTTCTTCTTACATACATCTAAATGATGACTTAGAGTTGAGGTTACATATTTCGTACCTTCATACACATAGTCTTGACCACAGTGATCACATTTGACTCTTTTCTTTCTATCTTTGTCAACATCCTCTGAAAAATGTTGCTAAACTTTGGAAGTTTTCCTTTTCTTGGGCTTGGAATCCGTATCGCCAATAATCTTCACATCATCAACACTTTCCTCAATTACATTTGGTGAAGAGGAGCCTTGCATTGTGAAAATCTCTATATATAATAATAAAAAAATGATTAAGAAATTGCATAAATAATGATAAAAATGAAGAATGTTAGTTTAGTTTAAATGACTAAACAAATCATACTAATGCACTAACGGAGTAATCCATTACCAGTTTAAGCATATTTTCATCCTATTTTAATCAGAAACAAAATTTCCTTTAATCTGTAGCCATGAGGCCCATGACCATCAATTATATGCCAATATTATAGAGAAACAAAATAAACGCATTATCATCTCCCGTGTTTGATTAACCCAATCCATTAGTATGGCATTGCAAACAATAAAGATTTCAATAACAACGCATAACATCACACTAATGAATATTGCTATTGTACTCTGTAAATTAACTAACAAGCAAACGATTTTCAATTGGGACTATGAAAATTTGAGATGGACGGAGAAGATAAAGAATAACTATATATGTATCTTAAACTCACGTCTCCACCAATATCAAATACAAAATGATCAGCAATTATCCCCAAAAATACAAAATTCATCCACCAGTTCCAAAATACCTAATCTAATACCGAGAAAACAAACTCCTCAATTATAAGCACATCGTATACAATACAAATAACAATAAAAATGAACAAGAGCTATGAAAATTTCAAGCGCCGGCGACGGGTTGCGGCTTCGGAGGCTTGACTTTTTTGTTAGATTAATAATGGTCAGACTCACTAACACACAAGTCAAAAGCCACGAACGATGGTTGTCGGACGGTGGAGAGTCGCCAATCTAGTGGCGGTGACGTGGTGGACTGGGAGACCGGTGGGAGATTCGGAGTCGCCGCCGCTAAGATGGAAGGAGATGAATAGACTGTAGACAGATAGAGAAGTTGGTCTGGGAGCGAAGCATATGTTTAGTCTAAACTATAATGACATCCCTATTCATGTGCCTTGAGCATCCACAGTCTATAATCCAACTTGAATGCTCCTTCAGTGCACCTCTCTTTGGTCGTAGGCCCTGCAATTACTGAGTTTTAGGATCTAGTTGGGAACCAGACCCAGAGACATCATGCATATTACGTTTTGGCACCCATTGTTGTCTAATGATGCGAATGTTATTATTGACCTTTATTTGTATCCCTTAAAAGTCGACATATATAGTCCTCTTATCAGGTTTGACCTTTTGCTTCAGTGCATATTTCTTAACATTATTGACTTTAGGCTTAGATGCAACCTTGAAGTTAGCTTTTGTACTTTTTTGGCTTTGAGTCCAACATTTATCAGTGCTCACTGAACCTTTATGTTCTTGATAGTGAAATGAGTAAGTATTACGCGAATTTCTTCACCTTTGTTGAGAACCACTTGAATATGAAATGGGTGATGAAATCCCTTGTTCATATATATGGTTATTGAAACTGGGTGGTGAATCCCAATGTCTTGAATTAGAGCTACGTGAGTTATAGCTCATTGGTCTTGATCCACTTATAGTTGATGAAGATGTGCAATGAGAGCACTTAGATTTTGGACTTCCCTTAAACTTTCTTTGATAAGTTCGATGGTCAGTTGTGTTGACTTGTTTCCTAGAATTTTGTCTTCCAGGAGTGACCTTCCTTGGAACTTGGTTCTTTGTCTTGAGATTTTCAGGATATAACCATTTCCTGAGGTTTGGTTTCATAGTTTTCGATGATTGATTTTTTCTAAACACTTGTCTTGATTTTTCAGTGGCAATTTTCTTTTCCTTTCCTTTTTCAAACATAGTTCTCACTTCAGGATCAATGATTACTTTCTTTGCTCTCGGTTTGTGATTTGTTTCAGTGATGGGCTTCTTTCCTTGAGATTTAGAAAGAGTCTCAGTGGCCTTTTCAGCCTCAATGTCAATTACTTATTCCACTTCATGATTTGATCCTTGTACAAATGATATAATCGATACAGGAGGTTGTGGAACTATGGAAAATCTCATAGTAGGTTTTTCTTGTCCATAACCAAGACCTTTGGTCATTCCTTTTGGGTACTGAGTCCCACATAGATTTTGTTTGTTTGACCAGACTTGGTCCAAGAGTCAACATTTTCCTTGTAATACTCTATCCTTTCAGATAGTAATTCATTGCGTTCAATCAGTTCCTTGATTTGTGATCTTTGAAACATATTTTCCTCAGTTTTGGTATCAAAATCATTGTTCAGATTAGAGATGATAATCTCGTGGTCCTGAGATCTGAGACTTACTTCATTGAGTTCTTTACAAACTCGTTCAACAAGTTCATCCTTTCGAATGTCATTGGGTATGTTCTGAAGTACATTTTCAGGTCTCTTAGCCAACTTAGATGTTAGTTTTTCATTCTCATCTCTAGTTATCACAAAGATAGCTTGAAGATTACGAAAATCTTCAGCAAACATCTCATATTCTTCCAAGGAAATCCTTTCCTCAGTGATTGAACATTCCTCGACAGGAATAACTTCAGTTTTAGATTGAGACTCGGTATGCAATGATGTCATGGATGTAAAATTGAAAATAGTAGGATCTATGTTGCCATATGACATCACATGTGCATAGATTACATGAGGTGATGAGTCTGAGTGGTTTCCCATCAAGCAGTACTTCTATTTCTTCTTCATCCTCAGTGGCCATCAAATGTTCATCATCTGAAGAATCTGAGAAATGTTTTTCAAACACCGCTACAGAAGGTGAGTTGATTTGATCTACATCATCTTCAACCAGCATTGCTTTCCTTTCAGCGTTGCATTGATCTCTTTGCAACCTGAGCTCATCTCTTTCCTTCTTGCTAAGATCTGGGCAATCAGGTTTGAAGTGATCACATGAACCACATTCATAGCAGACACCTTTGCCATGTGGTCTTTCAGGCTTGGACTTAGAAGAAGTCTCTTCCTGAGTGGTTGTAACTTCAGTGGAGGGTGGTGTGACCCTTCTCATTCTATTGTCTCTGTACATCTTTTTGTACCGACCAATCATCAAATCTGCACGTTCAAAGCGTTTGGCCATTAGTAAATACTATTTCATGAATTCAACCTTTGACATACCTTCGATGTCAAGTCCTTTAGGCTTGTACTCCTTGGCTGGGCTCTTGTCGGCCTTGAAAGCAATTGTGTCCTGAATGACAGTTGTTGGTGTAGTTTCTCGAACTGGATTTGTGATCTCAAGAATCTTTTATCGTGCTTCATGGTTCTTCAGTATACTGAAGAGACCAACGATTGTGAGGGTGTTAAAATCTGAACGCCCATTCATCTTCATACAACACTCTACTTATGATTCTCTGATATTTGGTCGTTGCAAGTTGATCTATTATCAACCCTTCGTTTAATTTGGATTCGCACCGGCTGTAATTGAGAATTCTGCTAATATGCAATTATTTTATTATTTGGAATTTCTTGCTTAAATTGTAGAATTAGAAATCTTATTATTGTGTGACTCTAGTATGCGAACAGAGGCGCTAATTAATTGATTTAGAATTCATTATGAATTGTTGCGCACGTCGATCGAGAAGCCCTCTCTATGAAATTTTTTTTGGGGATATTTGCGCATTGCGTAATAATTTCAAGAATAATGTATAAGTTTGTGCTGTTCCTTTTCTAATTGTGAATTATGTTGGTGCGATAATGGAGATGACATATGTTTTGGCTTTAGTTTGTTAAATTAGTCTTTTCCACGCAAACCGATACTATTAAAGTGGGTTTCATATTGAATTCATATTGCACGAATCGTATATATAATCTGAAGTTTAGTTTGATTATTATGCACGCGATTTGAGGCATATTTTCATACATATGTGATTTAGTTCATGAATTCAATATACAACAATTTGATAATTGCAATAGTATATGTACGTGTCGACTATTTAATGATTTGAGTTGCTTATTTTTTACCGTGTCTGCTATTATGAAATTGGGCTGTTTATGATGCGATTCTATGGGTTATTGTTCAATTCATGTGAGGGAATTGATTTCTATATCATTTATTTTGTTCTCTCTCGATCAAGCATGAAATTTTATACTGTTCTCGCGTTTTTTTTGCGAAATCTGGAAATTCCTGCATTACAGCAACTTCGGCGATTCGGGATCGCCAAAATTAAAGCACAACTTCGGCGATCCCCAAAGTGGTCGTCGAAGCTGTGGGAATGTCACAGTGACCCAGACGGTGATCGCCGATCTGGGATAATTTTACTTCACGACTTCGGCGACCCGGGTCGCCGACCTGGTCGCTAAACCTGCTGGACTCACGTGCCAGCTTCGTCTATTAGGTTCTTTAGTTGAAGCAAAATGTTGCCAAAGTGACCGCTTTTGTGTAGAGTATTGTACCTAACTCTATATATGGTTGTTGTGTCTTCAACTCATGCATTTGCCGATTGACCCAAAGGTAGGTCCGCATCTGGCAGAGTTGTCTACACATACTGTGGGGATAAGTGCGTAACAGTTATCAAGTGAGCCTTGTGTGAGCAATAAGACATTCCAAAGATTGCTTGTTGTTTGACACGATCTTACTGTCAATATTTGATCTCCGCGTCGAGAGTACCGCCTGCAGTCAATGTTGAGGCCCAAAGGATAGACACTGATGTTGCGCTTGGTATCTCGGGATGGGATTACAAACCTTGATCATTAGCTAGAACCTAAAGTCTTCTTTGTGCGTAATTCTTCCGTTCAAATTCTGATTCGTTCAGGATTCTTTTGTTCTACTTCAATTAATTTATCATCCGCTGCCTCAATATCATCTAACATCAACCAACTGCCCATGCTAAATGCGTCTAACTTCAAATAATGGAAACAAAACTTGCATATAGTGCTGGGCTGTATGGATCTAGACCTTGCATTCAGAATAGAACAACCTGTACCTCACACTATGGAAAGTACTCTCGATACTAAGAGAGAAAATGAGAGGTGAGATCGTTCTAATCGCATGAGTCTGATGATCATGATGTACAACATTTCAGATGCCTTTAGAGGTCCTATTATGTGAACATCACTTCAGCTAAGGTTTTCCTTAACGAGCTCGAACAATGTTTTGCAAAGAACGATAAAGTCGAGATAACGTCACTTCTATCGACACTTGTGTCAATGAAGTATAAGGGTCAGGGAAACATAAGGGAATATATCATGGAGATATTAAACATTGCTTCAAAACTCAAAGCCCTAAAGATCGAGCTTTCACAAGACCTGCTCATTCTTATGGCTTTGGTGTCTCTTCCTCATCAGTTTAATCAGTTCAAAATCAGTTATAACTATCAAAAAGAGAAATGAAATCTCAATGAGCTCATTTCTCGTTGTGTTTAGGAGGAAAAAAGGTTGAAGCAAAAGATTACGGGAAGTGCCCTTGTGGCAAGTAACTTTAAGGCCAAGGGTAAGAAAAAGCCTTTTGATAAGGAAGCTGCTAAAGGACCGACTCAAAAGGAACAACATCAGGAACAAAGTTGTTTCCTCTGCTGGAAGCCAGATCACACAAAGAAAAACTGTGCAAAATATCACGCATGACATGCTAAAAAAGGTACAGTTCTCACTTTGGTCTGTTCTAAGGATAATTTGACTTTAGTATCCAGAAATACTTGGTGAATAGATTCATGTGCTGCTACTCACATAAGTATTTCTATGCAGGGTTATCTAAGCTACCAAAAGTCAAATGATGGTGAAAGATACATCTTCGTGGGCGATGGAAAGTCGGTAGAAATTGAAGCTATAAGGCATTTAGATTGTCATTAAGAATCGTTTTTGTTTGCATTTAAAAGACACTTTGGTTGTACCGTCGTTTAGACGGATTTTTTGATTTTTGGTTGTTTATTGGGAAAATTTGGTTATTATTGTTCATTTGGAAACAATCAGATTACTTTATCTTTTAATCCAAATGTTATTGGTACCAATTATTTGAGCTCTTTCGACAATCTATATTTATAGGATACAATTGCTTCATATAATGAACTCTTGCATGTTAAATCACGTGGAACTAAAAGGAAGTTAAGTAAAGAAAATTTGACATCATTATGACACAAACGCCTAGGTCACATCTCTAGAAATAGAATTGAGCGACTTGTGTTAGATGGAATTCTATATTCCATTGATTTCATATACTTTAATGTATGTGTTGACTGTACCAAGGGAAAACATACCAAAAATAAGAAACTTGAAGCACTTAAAACAACAACTTATATACTAAATTGAGTACCAACTAAGTCAATTGCTAAAATAATTTATGAGCTTTGGACTGACCGGAAGTCTATTCTTAAGCATCTCCATATTTGGGGTTGTCCATCTAAAGCAAAGCCTTATAGGCAACAAGAAAATAAATTGGACCCAAAAAACGGTTAGCAGTTATTTCATTGGTTATTATGATTATTCAAGGGGCTATAAGTGTTACGATCCCACTAATAAAAATACATTTAAGACGAGAAAAAAAACTTTCTTTGAGGAAGTTGAGTTTGGGGGGAAGAAATAGAATTAAGGAAATCACATTTGAGGAGGATTCAAACTTGAATCCTACTGCTGCTTCTAGTGCTCAGGTTTCAATTCCTGTCATTACTCGAGAAGCAGATTTGTAAGAACCTCAACCTGATATCATTGAGGATATCACCATTCAGATTGATCAAACTCAACCACCTCATGAGCAACCTCAAGAACTAGTGCAATTAAGGAGATCCACTAGAGAAAGGCGGAGTGCCATTTCTGAGGATTATGAAATCTGCCTCATGAAAGCTGAGGAAAATAATGGACTGATGGAAAATGATCCAATCAATTTTCGTTAGGCCATGCAAGATGAACACTCCCAACAGTGGATTGATGCCATGAATGAAGAGTATAAGTCTATGCAAGATAATCAGGTTTGAGAACTTGTCCCATTACCAGAAGGTGCAAAACCCATTGGTTGCAAATGAATTTTTAAAACCAAAAGGGATGAAAATGGTAGTGTGGAGAGGTATAAAGCTCGTCTTGTAACTAAAGGCTACACTCAAAAGGAAGACATTGATTATTCAGAGACTTTCTCTCCAGTATCATTGACAGACTCTTTCAGAATAATCATGACACTTGTTGCTCCTTTTAATTTTGAGCTACATCAGATGGATGTTAAGACTGCGTTTCTCAATGGAGACATTGAAGAAACAATTTATATGGTGCAACCGGAAAACTTTGAATTAGGAGACTCGAAGGAAATGGTCTGCAAACTCAAGAAATCCATCTATGGGCTCAAGCAAGCTTCTCGTCAATGGTACAAAAAATTCCATGAAGTAATCACCTTATTCGATTTTGAGATGAATGTAGTTGAGGATTGTGTGTATCACAAGTTCAGTGGGAGTAAATTTGTTTTCTTGGTCCTTTATGTGGACGACATCTTGCTTGCATCAAACGATATGAACTTCTTTCAGGACACCAAGAGATTTCTCTTGAAACACTTTGAGATGCAAGATCTTGGGGAAACCTCTTTTGTATTAGGAATCTAGATACACCGTGACAGATCTAAGGGTGTTCTTGGGTTATCACAAAAGAGTTATATCGATAAGGTACTTAAGAGGTTCAAGATGCAAGATTGCAAACCAAGAGATACTCCTGTTGCAAAAGGGGAAAAGTTTAGCCTTAAGAAATGCCCTAAAAGCAACTTGAAATTAAGGAAATACAGAATATTCCATATGCTTTGGCAATTGTAAGTCTAATGTATGCTTAGGTGTGTACGCGTCCGGATATTGCGTACATAGTAAGGATGTTAGGCAGATAATTGAGTAACCCTAGGATGATTCTTTGGGTAGCAGCCAATAGGGTTATAAGATATTTACAGAGAACAAAAGACTACATGTTAGTCTATAGAAAGTCAGATCACTTAGAGGTTATCGGACACTCAGATTCTAATTTTGCTGGATGCCAAGACAGTAGGAAATCCACAACTGGATATGTCTTTCTACTGGCTGGAAGAACTATATCCTGAAAGAGTATCAAACAGACACTTGTAGCTTCTTCCACCATGGAGGCGGAATTTATAGCATGTTATTAGGCTACAGATCATGGAATCTGGTTGCGAAACTTTATCACCAGGCTGCGAATTGTGGATACAATTGAAAGATCACTCAAGCTTTATTGTGACAATAAATCTGCAGTCATGTATTCCAACAACAACAGGAGCTCTACGAAGTCAAAGCACATTGACATCAAGTTCATCGTTGTGAAAGAAAAGGTGCGGAATAAACTCATATCGATAGAGCACATATGAATTAACTCCATGATAGCGGATCCGTTTACTAAGGGCCTAATGCCCAAGGTCTTTCATGAGCATGTAGCTAGAATGGGTATGTTATCATTGGATGACGTAGTATAGATTCAGTGGGAGTTGTAATTTAATGTTTATCGATACTTCAGACATTACATTGTAATGAATTAACTTCCTTTAATGAAGTTATTTTCTTGATCAAGAATAAAGTGCCAGTTATTTATTTTGCATTTGGTAACCTTTGCCTAAAGTTTAAATGTCTAAAGAGGACCATTCGAAATAGATGTTACATCTAATTTTCGTGATACCATCTGATCTATGTCGTTTCATTATGTTTGTGCATGTGATTACTATTGGCCTAGTCGAGCTATATTTGGCGAACACTGCTTTAGTCCTTGTATGAATGTAGTAAATGGACAAGATTGTTAAAGATACACAACTTTATAATAGCATATTTTGTTTAAGCGCTTATCCGGTTGTGATACATTATCAAGTTCTATATATTGTGCCCAAGTGGAAGATTGTTAGATTAATTTCTAATTAATCATTAAGTGGTCACATATATAATTAATAAATGTATTATTTGCTATTATATAAAGTGTATAACCCTACATGTAATTATAATAATCATTGAGGGACTAACTTATAATTACGATAAAGATATATTTAATATATAAAGGAGTTACGTGACTCTGCACTGATTCTCCCCCATCGGAACAGTAGCAAAGGAAGAGGCGTAAGATTCTATGGAAGATCATCAGACATCCAAACTCCATCGAATCCTCTACAGAATTAATCCATGGCTCTTCCTGGTTAGTTTTTCCGTGTTCGATCTTTATACAATGCTTCAGATTATTAATAGTAGAGATTTATGCTATTAGGGTTTACAATTTTCAACCCTTATTATGCTATTTATGTTCTAACACACTCCTCCCTTCCCCCATCACGTGCCGACATGGACATGTTCTGACCGCTGGTCATGAGCTGGACCACAGCCGCGACAGCGTGAGCAGCGGCGACGGCGGCGATGGCTGTTGCGTGCTTGCTGGCCTTAGTGTCATTGTGAGGGACTGGAATGACGACATGCTGGGGATAATGGCGATCGGTCTCCTTGTAGGAGGATCTGGCGAAGCTCCATTTCTTCCATGGCGGCGGTTTGTGAGAGTGGCAGTTGTTGTCATCGGTGCTATTGAGGCCGAGGAGACCTTTGAACCATTTGGCTGCTTTTCTCATTAGAGAGAGAGGAGTTTTGCTTTTGCAGTGATGAAGTAATGGACTGAAGAGAGAGGAGAGAGAGAAATAAGGTGACGGCGGGTCAACTCAAAAGAACTCGCTCAGAATCTATTCAGAAGTTGCGGGCTTTTATAAACTGTGGAATTTATGTTTTTCTTTTTTTTTTTGTAGAATTAAATGGAAATCAATAAAAAGTAAAATTATAAATATAGTCCTACTCCTACAGCTCAAGAGTAAAACAATAGTTTAGTACAATATATTACGTTCTGAAATTATCAGAATCATTCATATTGTCCATAAATAATTATACTACATTTGTTTTGTTTTTTGGAGGTAAGCGAAATCTTAATATTATTTATGAGTGAAAAGAAGAAACAATGCAAAGACAACTACGATAGGTGTTCACGGTTGGTTAAAATCAATGTGTATTGTTATTGTTTCATTTATCCCGTTATTTATATCATATTTTGATCAAAATTGCAATTGGACTTAAAGAGCGGGATAAAGAGGTAAATTTCTAATTGTAATTGCATCATCAGTTCATTGTTTCTGATAGAGACTAATATCAACACTACTCTCCAAACGAGTAAAAGAAGTTCATTACCGGGAAAAGATATCATCGTCAAATAAATTAGGCTCAAGTATAGACATAAGCAAAAAAAGGTATGAAGATCTCTAAGCTCTGATTAACATCCAAAGGATGAGATCTGAGCTCTTATCACCTCTGCACTTGATTACCTCTGAAATTTACTTTAATGAGTCTGACAAGTATGAAAGCCACGTTTGTAGTATTGCCCGACATGTGTCAGTTTCGTATCTGACATATGTCAGAGTTACTGAAATATGCGGTGATGGCGCCTAACAACCATAGCGGAGACCATTGCAACTTGGTAAATCATGATTGGTCGAGCACTATTTACACCTAGTACATTTGAGGTATATTATTGATTTACCCTTCATATACCTAGCTATATATACTCATCATTTGCTTCGCACATAAGAGAGAACGAACATTTGTCATTTCTTACGCATTCTCTTAAGTCTACACAAAACTGACTTGAGCGTCGGAGTGTCTTACGGGAGGACCCCCGACCCCTCCTCCGATCTTATTTTGCAGGTCTTGCCCGCGACTTTAGGACCAAGCAGTTTACGTAATCAAGCTTCACCAAACTCTTGAAGTCTTCTTACGTGTTTCATATTACTTTGTTGAAGAATAATCTTTAGTCTAACCGTTTCATTATTTCATAATCATAACTATATAATGAATAGATAAAAATTAATATAAGGTTAAAAAATGTTCAGGTGCCAAGAGTTCGGATTTGGACTATCAGAAACGATTATCATTCTCGTAATTTTATTTCAACTTTAAATTAATGTAATTTTAATTTCCTTTATCAAATATATTTTTTAATTAATAAAAATTTATTTATTTTAATATTAATTTATATTTTCTTAAGTATTCATTTAAATTTTGATTAAAAAATATAAAAATAGAAATTTAAAAAATTAAATATGATAAACTCAAAAAATCCAAAAACTCCCGGGGTGAAGTTTTTTCTACGAGTGTTTCAAATTAGCATGAGCTCTCACCAAAAAATTATCAAAATTATCAAAATTCTAAACATGTTTTCGGGTAGAATAAGTATTTTGATTGAAATTTTAAAATTCTAAGCAAGTATTGAGAGTTCAATTTAAACGCAAAATTAAAACTCTCAATTGTCAAGGCGTAAACCCATAAATACGTGCACACACTTGCTTTTGTAATCTTTTAGTATTTCTAAAATATTTAGAGTACAAATTACCATAAAGTGTTAGACTAGTTTATTATTATAATACACTTAATGAAATATAAAATGGGATATTTAAGGTAGTACGGATGAAGTATTAATCAAGCCGTATGATTACTTTTTATCAAAGAGTAAAATTTGTATCAATTTTAATAACATTCCACAATTTAATTGGAAAACCAAGATTAGTATTGAGATTGTGGACATAGAAACTTTTAGTTCCGAACACATAAACTAATTCAGTGTGTTACTTAGTTTCAACTTTCAAGTACTTTCATTTCGGTCTTGCTATTTCTATTTCCTGTTGAAAAACATAAGTTTTTGTTCAAATAAAAAAGAAATCATGTAAGAGAAATGAGAATAGATTTAAGTCATTCATTTTAATAAATCAATGGTTGTTATCTTCTCTACAAATTAACTTTCATCTAAAAATTAACTTTCACATCCCTAAAATAATAAAAAAGTATTTAAATTAAATCAATCACAACCATTGATTCTAGATAGATTGATGGTCTATATTCATTCTCATTTTTCCACACATGATTTCTTTCTACACGAACCTAACCACCATATATATATATATATATATATATATATAGGGAAGAGATCAAATAATTTTTTTTTTATACGAGTTAACTAAAAATAAATCTTGACTGTTAAATATTTTAGTATATATCTGATTAAAAGATAATTTTGGTATATATCCGATTTAAAATATTTTAGCCATAAAAACAGGAAATTTGTTATTCTTTCTCACTAGGGTTTACTGATTAGGGTATAGTTTAATTATATCAATTGGATAACAAAATATGGATGGTCCAGATTTATTTTTAGTTAACACAAGCAATCTATTTTTATTATAACTATCCCCTATATATATATATATATTGAATAGAATGAATAGTTGAAAAATAAAACAAGTTTTCAATAATTACATATTCTGCTTAATTTTTTCAATATAAATAGTAATTCAATAATTAAACATTATATCTCATTTGGTACATAAGTTATAATTTATCATGTCATATTATTTATTCTATCCGTCCCATTTCAATTGTCCTATTTTATATTTAAATGATTGTATTATTATAATTAAATGAGAGAATTGAAGTGACATAGATGGAGTACTTTATAGTTAGGATGACTTTATATTATAATAACATGACATGGTAAATTATAACTTATGTACAAGCGGGACTAACTGTAAATTGTATGATTAACATCAACACCAAATATATATATATATATATATATATATGATACAGTTCATATAAAAAGTGGATTTTGGGTATAAAATAGGAAGTTATCTAAACCATCCATTTTTTAGATCTTGTGGTTGAGATATTTTAACAATTTTTATTTTCTTATATAATTGTTTAATTAAGATTAGTAATGAAAAGGGTATTACAGTAATTGAACAACAATTAAATGTAGAAACCGCCGGTTTTAATTAGGAAAGAGAATATTAATTGGTTATATCAATAAATGGCGTGTAATTGCAGAGGTGTAAGATTTTCTCTTTCTGTTTGAAACATTCTTGGGAAGAGAATTATTGTTGAATTTGAGTTTTACAATGAATGAAGAATGTGATGGTAAGTATTTTTTTTATTTTATTTTTTGCATCGTGTAGTGTATCAGATTCAATTTAATCTATCTTTTTGTGCCCTTTTTGTCGAATAAACAGTAATTTTGGACATCATATTATTCTGAATTCATGTGGTTCGATCGTTTTTTTTTATAATTGTCAATTGTTGTGTTTTTTCATTTCGTTGATGTTGGTGTGTTTGCACTAAGTGTTTGTTGCACATGTACAAAAGGAAAGTTGATGCAAAATGAATGTTGTAATAGCTGTAGTTGTTTAAATGGATAGACATATATGTTGCATTATACTATTCATGTAAGTGCAATGTAAATTTATAATTTTTTGAATTATGTGGTCATTGTAAACGAATAATACCAGTTAGTGTACGATAGCATTATAAAACACAATTACTTGCAATATAACATACATAAAATTGCACTGTAGTTTTTAGTATGATAAATTATTAAGTAATCTAATTATTGCATTATATCAGTCATTACAGTGCATTATGATATATTATATATTTGCATTGTGTTTTACATAATACATGACTGTTGATTTTTTGTTTTTGTTTTGGAAGTTTCAATTATGGTGTACATGTATCTTATTTTAATTTTTTCCTGTAGGTATTGAAGAATTTTGTAACACCCCGTTCTTCTAATAGAAATTTACGAAAATTTATGTTAGATATACATCTTCCATTAGAATTTTTGAATAACAAATCGATGAAAATCTTGCACGAACTAAGTAGATTTTTTTTTTTTTGTAAAGCTAGTATCTATTAAATATGTGAGAACTTTTTTTTCAAGATTTCGAAGTTATTGAAAATTAATGAGTTATAACCGTTCTTTATCTTTAAGATAATAGATGCAATAATTTGATACAATTTCAATTGATCTCGAGTAATTGAAGTTGATTCAGTTAACCAAATTAGCTAGTTATCTAAATTGTGAGATAATTCACAATATAAATAGATTTAGCTATACTTTAAAAGCAATTAAAGATAGCAATAAGTAGGATTATACTCATGGGATATAATTAAATAGAGATAGTCAATGTGTATATATAATGTAATGTAGAAATGTGAATAAATACATCAATTACACTAATACACAAACTCTAAATAAAAAAATATACATACTGCCAAAGAAACATTATGTGCAGTAGCTTACCAAGGAGATTTTGGGGGCAGAGGCTTCAATAAGAGAATCTAAATAGATCTTATATATTGAGATTCACTTCTAAGCAAATCAAATAAAATGTATATTAGTACACGGTTGTCCAAAACAAAGGAAATGACAGAATAGTAGAAAGCTGCAAACTGTAAAAGAGAGTGATCTGGGAGCATGGCTTGATAGTGAACATTGACAGGTTGGACAATGATGTCTTGGTGTACACTCTCCTACTCTTTAAAACCCTACACGTTAAATAATGACTAGACATGCCACAAAAGTCAGATTTGCAGTACTAGATGTATAGTTATAGATGTGCAGTAGTAGATGTAGTAGGCTTAAGTAGACTGAAAATAGAGATATAGGAGAGATAGTGTTTGTACCTTCAGAAAAAGGACTATATAGCCTTCCCCTACCACACCTTTACCCTGCCAACATAAGACTTTCCCATCCTGCTACCTTTTTTTTTTTCTTTTTCCAACCATGATGCAGCCTCTGATGCAGCCTCTGCAGCATAAAACAAAGAAAAGAGAAGAAGATCAAATAATCAGAGATTGGGTGATGTAAGATCATATCAAACAAGTCCATATAACCCTCACCTCACCTCACCTCATCACCCTAACCTGAATTTCTCTATAAATAGCCAACCCCATTAGCATAGAAAATTTAGAAGGAAAATTCAAGGAGAAACTCTGCCCAAATATCCATCCATTAGGAAGTTCACACAAGTTCAAAGCAGAAGAAAACATTGAGGTATTCAAATCTCATACTTTCAGTTTTTATGCTTTTAGTGTTAAGTTCAAAACATCTTCTACCCTCAAACAAATCCCAGAAATAATAACCACATGTTATGCACTGTTTTATGTTTTAACTTTAGGACTGATAGTAAAGACACCTTCGGTAAAATTTGTTCTTCATATTAAACATTAGAACTCAAATATGATCAGAAACAACATAGAAACATATCAGCTTCAGTGTTTAAAATTTAAAAGCTTCTAACATACTCTTAAGTTCAAGAACTACGCAAGCTTCAAACTTATGAGAAACAAATTAGATAGGAGCTTTAAAGTTAGACCATTTCCACACAAGAACCAAATCATCTATACATAAGGAACTGAATATCAGTACATGTTCTATCAATTTTAATCGTTATAAAACAAAGCACAAATATCCAGAATATAGACATATCGCAATTATTCTGGAACGTATGATTAAACTCACAAAATTCCAAGCCAGTTTTAGAATAATATGTAGTCAACACTTCAAGAAAACACCATTTTACCATAAGGTAAAATTGAACTTGAAAGGTAAGTTTTATTTTTATTTGGAACCAACTCACATATGCCCAAACCAAAAATATGAAATTTAAAAGTTAAGATCAGAGTTAACCAACATAACCTAACCAAATAGGAGGATTTAAAGCCCCATACTACTAGTTGTGATACAGAACCATAAACACGTCAAATGATTTAGAAACTTAAGATTTGCTAAAGATTAGGAAAGAGAACTTGAAACATTCAGTAGATGAATATTTTTCCAGAACATATGAAGGAAATTAAAATGCAGAAATTGGAAAAAATATAAAGAGAATTAGAAATTGGAGGTCTACCTTTTGGAAGGGAGACAGACGGTACCATAGCAACCAAGAACGTCGGCGAGTCTGCCGTTGCTGCTTTCATCGTGAGCAGCCGCGAGAGATCGAGAGCTGGGCGAGATAGAGAGGGTAGAGGGGTGCCGCGAGAACACCGAGGAAGAGCAGAGAGAATCGAGAGGATGAGAGTCTAGAAGAAGAGAAATCAAGAGAGAATTGTAGGAGAAATACTTAAGATTTAAAATTTGAAATCTAAAACTATAAATCTGGAGATGGATAGAGGAAGTGAAACCTTACTTTTGGGGGAGGAGCTCCGGTGAGATTCTGTCGCCGAAGCAGAGATCGCCGCAGCAGAGAGAAACAGATGTAGAAGAGAGAGGCAATGCTGCCTTGCTACCACGGCGGAGAGGTGGCGATGTTGAGAGCGTCGGGAGAGGCAGAAATAGAAGAGAGAAAGGGAAGAAGGAAGAGAAGAAGGAGGAAGATGGGGAGGAGAGGAGTAGGCGTGCAGTAGTGTTGAGAAAGGGGTAGGGTTTCTATGATCCTAAGTCTAGATTCAAGACTTGAACCATCTAGATAGAAATTTGTGTTGGGCCAGTTAATAAAAGGTGAATGGGCTAAAATAATTACAACACATGGGCTAAGTGTCTAGATTAGTGGGCCGAGAATAATTTCTGGGTCACGGGCCGGATTAAATGAGAGAATGGGCCAAATTATTAATTTTACTGGGCTAGACTAAATGATTAATCTGGGTTAAGATATAAGGAAAATAATGGGCCGAATTAATTAAAGGATTGGGCCAAGCTATAGTTAAATGACTGGGCCGAAAATATTAGTGACTGGGCATAAATCTTTTAATCTTATGGGCCAGACTCTTAATCAGAAATTTATGGGTTGAAATTTATTTAGTTGGGCTAATAGCTATTAATTTAATTGGATCAAGATCTAATTAATTTGGACTATATCCAAGTGTAGAATAGTACTATTGACCTTAAGGAAATTATTTATTTAGCTAGAATTTAATCATGATAGTGATTAAATTATAAACCATGCTTAAAGTGTATTAACTTACAATAATTTATTTAAATATTTTGACTTAAGGATTAAAATATTCAATTAGAGTTCAATTAATTTTTATTACCCACTAATTATTTACTTGGGTAAAAGAATGAGAATCTAGTAGAATCATAGCATGATTAAGAATTTAACGACACCTCTAGATTAAGGTACTCGAAGAATAGTCGAGTTAAAGACCCGAGAATAGTTCTCAAAATAATAAAGGATAATACTTCCTTACACTTATAAATATTAGATATACTCGAAATGATGTCTCACTTGAGATTTATTTAAAGGTTTCGACGAAAGGTCGGATCCGAGTTCCGAGAATGAAGTCACCACCAGTCGAGACTATTCAAGTAGGCTTTCTGTCATATACATCGAGTGTAGGCTTTCTTACACTATAAAATATGTGTGTGATATTAGTTTATGTATTTTTCTTTCCAAAAAGCTTTTGAATTGAAAATGTCTTTCAAGTATTGTCTGCCATAAATGTTTATGATTTTTGTAAGATACCTATCTGCCAATGAATTTAAAAGAATCGAATTCGGGTCTCAGTGGGATAACTATCCTACTAGGACTAGTGTACACAAAGTAACCGTGAGTCATCAATCGGGTTGGCCGGTCAAGGTGTTCGTGGAAGGTGGCAACCTTCCCGACACAAAGAAGAAAAAGAAGTTCCAGATATGGTAGATTACTAAAGAACTTAGATCGATCGAACTTTAAGATTTCACAAAAAGGATTTTAGTGAACATAGGTTCTTTAGAGACAAAATCCATATGTTTCACTTGCAATGGCATGACAATTATATATGTACGAGTGCGATTTTGGCATGTGTCTACTAAGTACAATTTGTACTCAGCCCTGCATATATTTATAAATGTGCAGGTTGAGCAATGATGGAGGAGTGGTGCTACGTTCAGGCTTTTGTCGATCTCTTATTAGTTGACTCTTAGGGGTTTTACATGTCTTCATACATGTAGAGCTTTTATCGATCCGAGTAACGTTCCGCTGCTAGTTTGAGATCGTTATGTATTAAACCTAAGACTCGAATTTCTTTCATGATATGTTGTTATGTATTGAGAATAAGACTCAAGTCCTTTCTTGCTAATCGTGTACGATGAATTATTCACCCAATTATGAGATTGTTGTTAAGTTTCGTCCCTGTTCCATTACCCCATTTCTATCCCGAATTCTTTAATCCCTTCCAAAGTCACGGTTTCCCCGACTTTACTATCCTTAGTAGAGTGCGGGCGTGACAAATTTAGTGTCTCAAATTCCTTATGTCGTTTGTTTGATGTTGTGGCCGAATCCTTATCACTATTTCTTTTACGGTCAGACATACTAACGGGTGGTTCATAACTTGGTCGGTCGTGCTTAGTATTCGCCCTTTCTGTAAGATAGTAAATTCAACAAAATTTATTATGTTGAATATGTTAGGTATTTTTATGTTGTTGGGTATTATGTTAAACCTAACATATGTGTTTTTGTGTTCTTCACAGGATGATTGTTGACTCAGCTGTTGAACTCAACATAATAGTTCGCGGGATGACTGTTGACTTAGGTGTTAAGGTCAACATTTAATGCTGACTCAGCATTGGCACGTGGACTTTGACTTGGTATACTGGAAGAGAAGTAAGGATACACGAAGACTGAAGAAGACCAAGTCATGACTGGAAGTTGAGAGTTTCACGCCTAGTGGAAATCTGTTGCCGCGAATATCGGGGTCAACAAACGGTCTGCCGGATATTGCGGAGCACGACAACAGTTGAGAAATTTAAGGATACATGGGCTGGCAGTTATACGAACATGGTTCTGAAGCCCATGGATCACTCTATATAAATACTAGCTATAGTTTTCAATTATAGTAGAGAGTTTTTGCAGAGTAATTTCGTAGTTTAGTGTGTATGATCTTCAGCCTTGTAGATCGTGCGTTTAGTGTTTTTGTAAGAAGTGTTGATGTTGTGTGGTGCTAAACATTGTAGCAACACAACACTTGTTTTGATTATTCTTTTTGGCCGTAAGGCTGCCGTGTAGGTTGTTCATTAACACAACCTACGCAAAATTACATCGTGTGTTCTTATTTTGCTTCCGCAACATTGATTTAGAGTAGTTGATACACTTTCAAGTGGTATCAGAGCCTTCACTCGACACACTGAGTGTGGTCCTGACTGTATCAACGACTATCTAACATGATGGATCCTAACAGCACTGGAGCTTTTCGACCTCCAATCTTGGATGGGTCAAATTACTCTTACTGGAAGTCACGTACTCGATCTTACATCAAATCTATAGATCGAAGGGCGTGGATATCTGTGGAGAATGGATGGTCACCACCAAAACAAACTGACGCAGATGGTGATTGTGTTCCTATACCACAAACCTCCTGGTCACGTGATCAAATTGAAGCTGCCACTCTAGATGATCGAGCATTGAATGCTATAAACTCAGCTGTCGACACAAACATGTTCAAGTTAATCAAGAACTGTATGTGTGCGAAAGATGCTTGGGATATCCTCCAAAGGCACTGTGAAGGCGACAAGAGTGTCAAGCAGTCTCGTCTCCGTATCCTAGAATCTCAATTCGAGGATATGAAGATGGAGGAAGAAGAGGACATCTCTAGCTACATGAAGAGGATTCTTGACATTGCTAACGAGTGTCAGGACCTTGGTGAACCTCTGAGCAACAAGGTGCTTGTTTCGAAAGCACTTCGTACGTTGCCACCAAGATTTGATATGAAGGTAACGGCCATCGAGACTGTTCAAGGAGTGAACGCTCTGGAATTCACGGACCTCATGAATTCTTTCAAAACTTATGAGATGAACCACGAGGCAAGAGGGACCTTCCCCAAGAAGAAAACGATGGCACTTACCGCAGGATCAAGCTCCTCACCGTCAAGCAGTAAGTCATTAATAGACTCCAGTGAACCTGAAGACGAGGAAACCTTTGACGAAGAAGATATTGCTATGATCACGAGGAAGTTTAATCGTATGGTGATTGGTTTCAAGCGAGGCAAAGATAAGTCCAAGGACAAAGAGGTGCCACTGTTTGAATACTACCAACCTCCGAAGGACAAAACTAGTACGAGACAACCTCCCTCCAAGAAAGCTCCTAACGAAGTTGTCAAGTATAACTCCTCAAAGCTGGACAGCATCCAGTGCCATGAATGCAAAGGCTTTGGACACTTTGCAAATCAGTGTGCAAACACTCTTCGAAAACGGGGTAAGTCATATTGGGTATCATGGAATGATGATGAGCATGAATTTTTTGAAGACATGGATGAAGGGGTGTTTGAAAACATTGCGCTTCACGTAACATTTTCAACCCAAGAAAAGCCAGATCAACGCGTTGAAGATGTCTCCTCCGACAGGTATGATTCGAAATATTACTCTACATTATTTTGTTTAAATGCCTCTGTTGATGAAACAGGAAATGTTGAGGACGACATAGATTCCACCTGTGCTGAAGAGTGTGATAGCAATGCCTTCTCAATAATTCAAGGGTTGAAAAGGCTGTACGACGAGCTGTTGGGAAAATGGAAACATCAAGCAAAAGATCTGCTGACCGCAACAGCCGAAGTAACACGTCTCAAGGAAGTACAGTCTAAACAAGAGGCGTTGATCACACAACGTGATGTGGAGCTCACCAAGGTGAAATCCCAACTTGAAGAAGCACAACTGACCATCCGCAAATGGAGTACTGGAACCTACTCTCTCCAAGAGATTATGAACAGTGCTAATACTGGGAGACAAGGTCTTGGGTATGCTGCCCCAACTGTGTTTTGCCAAGGTCTTGGTATTTTGACAGCGGATGTTCACGTCACATGACAGGTAACAAAACATTCCTTTCCAACTATGAGACTTATGATGGAGGAAATGTTTCCTTCGGTGGAGGCTCCAAAGGTAAAATCATAGGGAAAGGCACACTTGATGTTTCTGGTTTGCCTGCCTTAACAAATGTTTATCATGTGCAAGGACTTATGGCAAATCTTATTAGCATAAGTCAACTGTGTGATGGCAACATGGTTGTTAAGTTTACTAAAGATGCATGTGAAGTTTATGACAACAAAAGTTTGTGTATCATGACAGGTCAAAGGTCATCAGACAATTGTTACATGACTGACCATGTGAAGTGCAACAAGGCTCAAATTGATGATGTCATACTCTGGCATAAAAGATTAGGGCATACTAACTTTTGAAATCTTGGCAGGTTAATCAAGATGGATGCCGTACGAGGACTACCCAAACTTGGAAATGCTGACCAGGTCGTATGTGGAGACTGTCAACGAGGAAAATAGTTACATGCCTCACATCATGTTATACAACACAAAGAACAACACTTTGGGACTAACCGATATTTTGAACTTCTTCATATGGATCTGGTAGGACCCATGGAAGTTAAAAGCATTGGTGGTAAAAGGTATGTTCTTGTTGTGGTAGATGATTTTTCTAGATTTACATGGACTTATTTTCTACGTGAAAAATCTGAAACATTTGAATTCTTCAAAAATATGTTTGCCCGTGTTACTAATGTATTTGATGCCAGAATATCTCGCATAAGGTCAGATCATGGTCGTGAATTTGAAAACTCAAAATTTACAACCTTTTGTGATGAAAAAGGAGTGTACCAAGAGTTTGCAGCTCCAAAGACACCACAACAAAATGGTGTGGTTGAACGCAAGAATAGAACTTTGGTTGAAATGGCTAGAGTGATGCTGAGCTCAAGTCAAATGGCGAAACGTTTCTGGGCTGAGGCAGTAAACACCGCATGTTACATCAACAATCGAGTCAACATTCGACCAGGGTCATTCAAAACACCATATGAGCTACTTAAAGGGAGAAAACCTAACCTAAAACATCTTCGTGTTTTTGGGTGTGTTTGTTTTATCTTAAATGATCGAGAATATCTAACAAAGTTTGATGATAAAAGCGACAAAGGTGTCTTTGTTGGGTACTCAACAAACAGTGTAGCCTATAGGGTTTTTAATCTACGTATTAAAACAATACAAGAATCTGTTAATGTTGTCTTTGATGATGCAGGTAGTGGAAACAAAGAGATGGAAGTAGCTGACGACATACATCGAGGGGGAGTTGTTACACCTCTTGTTGAAACGCAAACTGTTCCACCTAACACAGAAACTGGTACACCGGATGGCACACCTAATAATGAAACTGGCGCTTCTGTGGAGGTCAACACCACCACACAACAGGAGCAACGAGATGAGACTCCAGAGATCGCTCCTCGCATGGAACCTTCAGGACGAGTAAAGGAGTATCATCCTCTAACTCAAGTCATTGGAAACATTGAGGATGGTGTTCAGACTCGACGAAAATAGTCAATTAACTATAGAGAAATGGAGTGTTTGTACTCCGTATGCTCTACAGTTGAAGGCATAACATGTTTCGTCTCAAAGTTCAAGCCAAAAAATGTCAAGGAAGCACTAACTGATGAGTTCTGGATAAATGCTATGCATGAAGAACTAAATCAGTTTGTGCGTAGTGATGTTTGGTACCTTGTTCCCAGGCCAGTCAACAAGAATGTTATTGGCACAAAGTGGATCTTCAAAAACAAATCTGATGAGAAGGGAACTGTGGTGCGTAACAAAGCACGCTTGGTAGCGCAAGGGTACACTCAAGTCGAAGGAGTCGACTTTGATGACACATTTGCACCTGTAGCACGACTTGAATCCATTCGGTTGTTGCTTGCAGTCGCATGTTACCTTAACATCAATCTGTACCAGATGGATGTGAAGGCAGCATTTCTTAATGGTGAGTTAAAGGAAGAGGTTTACGTGGAACAACCAAAAGGTTTTGAGGACCCCCACAAACCGAACCATGTTTTTCGATTGAAGAAAGCTCTATATGGACTCAAACAAGCACCACGGGCTTGGTATCAGCACCTCACAAATTTCCTTCTCACGTATGGGTTTGTGAGAGGTGCTGCTGACCGGACATTGTTTATAAAAAGGGAAGAACAACATATCCTTATTACTCAAATTTATGTTGATGATATGATTGTTGGTTCTACATCACGTAACATGTTAATTGACTTTTCAGGTGCAATGTCTACCAAATTTGAGATGAGCATGGTGGGCGAACTCACATACTTTCTTGGATTGCAAGTGAAACAAGGACAAGATGGCATCTTTATCTCTCAAAGCAAATATGCCAAGGAAATGATCAAGAGATTTAGCCTTGAAGGTACAAAGCACATGAAGACTCCTATGGGTTCCACAGAAAAGCTAACAAAAGATGATGCTGGAGAAGATGTTGACCCAACACTCTACAGATCAATGATAGGGAGCTTGTTGTACCTAACAGCCACACGTCCAGACTTGATGTTTAGCGTGTGTGTTTGTGCCAGGTATCAGGCTAAACCTAAAGCCTCTCATCTCAAAGCTGTTAAACGAATCATCAGGTATGTTGCTGGAACTATTGACCTAGACATATTGTTTTCTAAACATGTGAATTTGAGCTTGGTAGGTTTTAGTGATTCGGATTGGGCTGGAGATGTTGATGATCGCAAAAGCACAAGTGGCGGGTGTTTCTATCTAGGAAACAACATTGTGTCATGGCACAGCCGAAAGCAAAATTGTGTTTCCCTATCCACTGCTGAGTCTGAGTATGTTGCAGCTGGCAGTTGTTGCACACAACTGTTATGTCTTAAACAAATGCTGAGTGATTATGGCCTAAACAACAATGACCTTGTTGTGTACTGTGACAACATGAGCGCCATTAACATTTCCAAGAATCCTGTTCAGCACTCCAGAACTAAGCACATTGACATAAGACACCACTTCATTAGAGAGTTAGTGGAACAAGAGGTAATCAAACTTGAGTATGTGAAAACGGAGAACCAAGTTGCTGACATTTTTACAAAACCCTTAGATCATGAGAGATTTGTTTTCTTACGAAAATCTCTTGGTCTTTGTTTCTTTCATTAAATTGTGTGTTGTGCTGCACCCTAAAATTCCATATTCTGTTATCTATATCAAGGGTGTAGCTTGTTGCGTCTAGCTTGCTGGGATAACAGCATTGTCAACATATTCTATATTCTGAAACCTGGCATTTTATCTATATAATTTTTGTATCTATCTGTGTGGTAAACAATCCAAGTAGTTTGGGGGGCACGGCGTTCGCTACGACGATGCTACCTTACAAAAGGATTGCAACTGTGATTGCTTTCGAGGGTGAAAGGTTAGGGGCACGACGTTCGTTGCGACGATGCACTCTACGCTCACTAACCCTTGAATTCTTGTAGTTCTGCACATATTTTCTCTATGTTAAGCCAGGTGGATGTTGCAACAAACGTTGACACAACAGAGCAAGCTGGACTGGGTGCTCTTAAAATTTTTTATTTTCTAAATTGTTCTTGTGCACGTCAGCAATTCTGGGTTTGTTGTTTTCTCATAATCTAGTTGTTTTCCCTCAACATCCCTGCCTCTATTTTAGTAGTGGGTTATGTATGTCCAGTTGCGTGTTCTAGGGTGTTCTGTCAAGTTGAATTTCAAATGGCGCCACACTTTTTGGAGATGAACCGTCGTCAGACTGTTCACTTCATCATACTCTAACCTGTCACAGCAGTCTCTCTCTCCAGAAACCCCATTAAACCCTACTCTCTCCCTTCGATATATTCTCGCTTCCCAAAACCGATTCTGTTCTTTTCGCTAAAACAAACCGTCGTCTTCCCCACTCTCAACTCTCTCATCGAATGGCTTCCCCATCTACTCCCGACATTGCCGCCCTTCTGCAGGCGCTTCTTGCAAACCCTTCGCTGGTACAGTCGCTCCAACCATCACTGCCAGTCACTGTGCCGCCGCCCGTTTCAGTTGACATTTCGCCCTCTACGGTGGAACCTCCTACTCGCACTTCGGTTCCAATTGTCATTTCACCCGCTGATGAAATTGTTGCCACTCCTCCGACGGTCGAAGAGCCTATCCAGCAACCAGGTTCTCCAGCGATCGAGACTCCTATCATCGCTGTGGTTGGACAAGCTCCTCCCACCGTTACTACTGTTGCTCTCTTAGAGCCGGTTCCTGCTGTCACTTAGTCCAAATCTCCATCTCCGACGCCTACTCCTCCGGTTCGCAGACCTGCCACCAGGGGGTCAACTCACACTACTCTTTCAAGAAAGTCCAAGATTCCAGCCCCCACTGTTGTTGTTCCTGACGACAGTGAGGATGAGATCTCATCGGCTCCCAAGCGCCTTCGCCTGAGCTCTCCTGTTATCACACTGGAACCAACTTCCTCTGCAGCAACCGCGGCAAAGGGAAAACAGAAGGTCCATGACGTCTCTGACGACCCAGACCTTCCGCTGGATGTTGCAAAAGCCCTCAACCTTCAGTTTTACGATGTCCCAGCCGCAGCTAAATGGAAGCGTATCAGAAATCTACTGTGTGTGTGTGAACGCACTGCTGACGAGTCCAGCTTTGACGAATACAATCTCCTGTCCTTCTTTCGTGCACGAGGTTTGTTGGGTACCGTTTTTGAACTTCCTGACTATGTTAAGACTACTGTTCGTCACTTTTATTGCAATCTTCATGGTTCTTTTGGGGATCGTTCATCTGCCCGGTTTGGGAAGGTTTATCTGTACAACAGCATTTATGATTTCTCGGCGGATAGTATCAATGCCACTCTTGGGTTGCCTAGTGTGGAGAGTGAAGCTGTCCCTGATCTGGCCGAGGTTGCACAAGTAATTACAGGCGGAAAACGATCCAAGTGGGTCCAGCCAATGAAATCTTCCTGGCTGACCCATCTTTACTCGGTCCTTCATCGGATCTTGACTTATAATTGGATCGTTTCCTCCAACACCACCGTCGTTACTCAGCAACATGGCGTCTTACTCTATCTTGTGGGGCTTGACAAACCCTACAACCTAGGGCGCATAATTTTTGATCAGTTTGCTGCACTCTCCTCCAAAGCTCAACTCTCTTCTCTGCCATTTCTCTCTCTTATCTGCAGGGTACTGGCTCATCAGGGTTTCACCTCGGTTACCCGGAGTCAAGATGCAGATCCTGTTCCACTTTATGCAGTTCATCCTTCTCTTTTTAGTAAGAGTAAGGTGGCGGATCTTCCTTGGCACAATCCTGATGCACCAGCAACCTCTGGCATTCACATGCCCACGCAAACTGTGCAACAGTTGCTGGATACACTGACCTCCCTGCTGGATGCACTGACTCCCCTTGCTGCTCTCTTACCTGCTCTTGAGGCGTGCCTTTCTTCCCAACAAGGGGGAGGACAAGACGCAGCAGCCACAGAAGTCGGGGCGGATGTTGATGAAGTTGGTGGAGGTGGTGCTGAGGACGAGAATGATGGTGCAGATGCTGCGGACGAGAATGATGGTGATGCTGAGGACGATAAGGAGGCTGATGCATGAATATGTGGCCGGATGGCCTGATGTGTGACCATGTGTGGTCGAAAAACATTACTCAAAACAATTTATTTTTTGTGTGTGGATGGATGATTAACAACTTATGATGCTATGTTATTCTTGCTGTATATAGCTACTTTGTGGGGTTAAATGTTTTTGCAGGCTTCAAACACTTAGGAAGAGGCTTTCGAGGAAAGGTCGAAACATTCAGGGGGAGTTCTTGCTGACTTAAAGGGTGTTGTGAAGAAGGCACAAAAACAGGGGGAGTTTGTTAGGTATTTTTATGTTGTTGGGTATTATGTTAAACCTAACATATGTGTTTTTGTGTTCTTCACAGGATGATTGTTGACTTAGGTGTTAAGGTCAACATTTGATGCTGACTCAGCATTGGCACGTGGACTTTGACTTGGTATGCTGGAAGAGAAGTAAGGATACACGAAGACTGAAGAAGACCAAGTCATGACTGGAAGTTGAGAGTTTCACGCCTAGTGGAAATCTGTTGCCGCGAATATCGGGGTCAACAAACGGTCTGCCGGATATTGCGGAGCACGACAACAGTTGAGAAATTTAAGGATACATGGGCTGGCAGTTATACGAACATGGTTCTGAAGCCCATGGATCACTCTCTATAAATACTAGTTATAGTTTTCAATTATAGTAGAGAGTTTTTGCAGATTAATTTCGTAGTTTAGTGTGTATGATCTTCAGCCTTGTAGATCGTACGTTTAGTGTTTTTGTAAGAAGTGTTGATGTTGTGTGGTGCTAAACATTGTAGCAACACAACACTTATTTTGATTATTCTTTTTGGCCGTAAGGCTGCCGTGTAGGTTGTTCATTAACACAACCTACGCAAAATTACATCGTGTGTTCTTATTTTGCTTCCGCAAAATTGATTTAGAGTAGTTGATACACTTTCAGAATATATTAAGTTTAACAAAAAACAATTAACAAAAAATATTTAAAAGTCAATACACAAACAAACGCAAAGAATGATAATTAATGATGCAAAATTAATTGTTACACAATGCAGTCACTACATATTGATACAATTTTATGAATATATAAAATCTACCAAATGCAATGCTATACTCAAAGTGTTTGTATGCAAAAAGTAATTATTTACGATGCAAACATAATAGTTAGACAACATTAATATACAATTAAATAGACAATTCAGAATGTGCAATCATTAGTATATATTAATGAAAATTATAAAATAATATATTGCAAATATAAAATTCAGAAACATCAACCATTGTTAAAATTGTAACACAAACGTATGGTCCATAGTTCGTTAACTTTTGGTAAACCATCTACCAACTGCAATGCTACCTTCTAATTGTTTTATATGCAAAATATGACTATTTATGATGCAAAGATAATAATTATAAACCGTTAATATACGCTTAAGTAGACATTTCAGAATGTTCAATCCCTAGTTCTTGAATGCAACTAATAAAATAGTATAGTGCACAATTTAGCTTCAGAAATATCAACCATTGTTAGTAGCGTAACACAAACGTATTGTCCATAGTTCATTAACATTTTGGTATACAGTCTACTAAATGCAATGCAATACTATAGGTGATTATATGCAAAATATGATTGTTTATGACGCAAACAGAATAATCAGAAAGAATTACTATACAACTACGTAGACCTTTCATAATGTGCAGTCATCAGTATCGTCATTACAACTTATAAAGTAGTACAATGCAAATGTAAAAATAGTACAAATCAACCATTGTTAATTTCGTAACACAAACATTTGGTCATTAAAAAAAATCAATTGGTATATTTCAAATGAAGCAGCAACATTATGCAATATATGCCCAATTTTGATGCAAAAATATTAAGGTTCACACATATATTACCGAAACAAAACTAGTATAATTACATATAAATACAATGCATTATATGACCAAATGTGATGCAAGTTGAGACATAAACGGACCTACAAAACTTCAATGCTTGTTAAATACAATTGCTTCTTTAGGTTTGTGCATAGATAACAAACAAAACACTCATAACATTCCCACCACAAGAACACCCACTTCCATTTGGAAATAAATTCAAATGAAAATTAATAGAATATGGTGAAACATCGCAAGAGAAGTAAATAAGAACATTGAATATGTAATTCGTTCACTAAACCATCTAGTGGTAACATTCAAAATATAATGCAACAAGTAAAACATCAATATACCAAATTCACAAAACAATTTTTTTTTTATAAAAAAAACACTAATGTTTACTGTTGTGGGGGACAATAAATCAGTTATTAATATATGAGAACAAATTAACACACTCGAATTTCGTCAATCAGCAAAACAATTTTCACCTTCGTCATTTCTAATTAGTCGCCTTCGTGAAATTGCAGTCGACATTGTTCGCTTTTGCACCATTGGTGCTTCCTCCAACTTCAATTCTTGAAAATCATCTTCTTCTCCTGTGTGTTGCAATAATCTTGTAGACCTCCGGCGTGATGATGAGGCCATCTTGTTCGAACAACAACAGTGGTGGTTTTCGTTTTTAGGGCAGATGTTTTTGGTGGAAGTAGTATTTGGGAAGTTTTCGTTTATGGCGTGAAGAATGAGATTTTAAAATCAGTTTCTAGAAATAAAAACTGCAATGAGTTTTTTTTTTCCCTCAAATACCCTTTTGCATTGTGAAATGCAATGCAGCTTCAGTTTTTAAAAAAAATCAGGATGAAATCTAGACCATTGAATCTTATGAGATGTGTGATTTGGATTACTTCCTATTTTATACCCAAAACTCACTTTTGACCTGAATCCAACCCTATATATATATATATATAACATGAAGTATTTAATTTCAAATCAATTTGAGTGGTGATTTTGTAATTATTTTCAAATTCGAGAATAATCATGATTCAACATATTAATCAGTTATTAAATTCAATTTGTAGATATAAAAAAGGAAATTAAAAAAGTGTATGTATGACATCACATTTACAAATAATTTATTTAAAATTCATAATCAAATATTAAACTAATTATTCTGACTACATATTTTTTCTCAATTATTATTATTTTGACAATTTTTTAAAATTTAATACTTTAATATTCCATTCGTCCCACTAAGCATGACACTTTTTTTTTCCAACATGGTTATTAAATAGAGTGTATAAAGTAGTGTAAAAGTGGTAGGGTTTTGAAGGGATAACTTTTATTATTTTTGGAATATGTCAAGTTTAGTGGGACATCGCAATAAGGAAAGTGTGTCAAGCTTAGTGGGACGAAGGGAGTACAAAATTAATCTATATATATAACATAAATCATTAATTTCAATTTCATTTTTATAGACAATTTGTATATAATTTCAACTTTAATGACAAAAATCATATGAATATTAAATATATCAAATTAAATAATTTTTAAATTAAACAAATAACTACTTTTATTTTCTATCTCCTATAAAATTTTCCCCCTAAAATTATTTTATTTCGCGTAAAAATATTTGTAATATGATTTTAAAATAAAGATCTCGACAAAAGCTTTAATTTGATATAAAATATATATTTAATATACAAAAGTTATGATAAGTTAATAAATTGAAAATAATTATATATATATATATTACATATAATTTGTATATATAAAATGCTTCTTAATGGATTACGTAAAATTATATTTATATTTTTTCTACTATTAATATTAAAGATTTTGTTATTATTTATATTTTTATATAAATATTAATTATGAAAATTTTAATTTAATTCATAGATCATATATTATTAAACTAGATATATCATTAAAATTAAATAATATATAATTATTAATAGAGTTATAATATATGAAAATTATATTAAAATATTGTATATGTTGTGATAATTAACTAATTATATTAAAATTTTATTTAAGATTAATATGATTTATATATTAAAACAAGTTTTCAAGAAATAATTATTATAAGAATTTATACTAAAATCATAAATCAAATTGAATGATAATTTTGTAGTTGACTTTACATTAATAATTCGTTATATAAAAGTAGATCAAATATTTTGTATTACATAACAAAAATTAAAATTTCATAACAAAATATAACTACAAATAATAATGACTTCAACTATATGTATTATGATTTTTTTTTTCAATTTACACATATGTTTAAATAGTTATATAATTTTATTTTTGTATTGTATTATTTTTATAATTATAAAAATAATTATTGGTATTTACTGAATGTGTATACATTTACATATTTATTTATATATGTGAGATCAATTATATATAGATCAGTGTTAATTAAAAATGTACTCAAACTACGAAAATCGTAATACACTTATAAATACGAATATGTGATGAATTTAATTATATCAAATTTATTATTATTGTTTAAACCAATTAAAATTTGTAAAATTACATAAGTTTGGAATTCTTTTGAGATTACACTTTGAAACCTAAGCGTTCCAAAAATTTAAAATCATAATCATACCGTTGTTATGACGGTTCACGGTTTGGAATCGAACCATGTAGAACGGTTACAATTATGATTAAGAATCGTTTAAAAAAATTATACTGATATATTTGAAATTTTAAAATTATTATAATTATTTACTAATGTATATCATCATTTAACTTTTGAGATTTTAATATTATTTTATTTATTAATTTAAAAATTATAGTAATTACAAAATAATTATAATATATTATTATATTATTATATAAAACCATAAAGTGTTTTTACAATTCATACGGGACATAATCCTAATATGAGAACTAAGAATCAATGTCATCCACTCGTCCTTTGCAGATCTAAGGTTATAATTAATTATTTAAATAATTAGTTAAGATTGAACTTGTCAAATTGTTTTTACATATATTCCTATAATTAAGGATTTCGTTATTATGTTTACATACAACAATCAATTAGTTATTCAATATTTATCCTTTTAAATCCAAACTATTTTAGCTATTTTATAATGCAATTTTCATGTTTTAAATTTTACTATTTATTATTTATATAAATTATGTGGTTAATTCATAACTTAGTTTGTACTTTCACAATTATATTATCATGCATTTTAATTTATCTCGATGCTTTTTCTCTATCTTACTTTATAATACTATTGTTGTAGAATGTATTAATATGTTGTTTATTACTATATTCATGCTTTTTTTTTCTAATTTTTCAAATCATTATCTCATTATGCTTTTTTAATCTTATTTTTCAATATTATTGCATGATAATGTAAGTATGCGCCTTTTAATAATATACTCATGCTTATCTATTAATGTAATTATGTTTTTTTTTTCAAATTTAAACTAATATTGTAATTCTTATTTAATATAAGTAAATAGATAAAGTAATTAATATTAGAATTTTAGAAATGAAATAGGAAGACAAGAAAATTGATATTTAAAAATAATTGAATCTTACATAAATGAATAATACAATTAATTTAAATAGATTTTCTGGAGTTGAGCCATTAACACATAATGGTAACCGGCATAAAAGCCCAATAACCATTTCACAAAAACAAGCCCAACATCTACGACGTCGTATATCTTACAGAACCATGGCCTTAAATACCTTACGAGGGAATTTAGGGTTTGGCTGAGATTTGGAGAGAACGACGAATCGCAGCACCGCGACTACACCTGAAATTTCACAACCATGGTTCTCAAGTAACACTCTATCTCTCATACACAAGCTTCTTTTCGTAGATATTCTTCATCTGCAAGCATATAGGCGCTCGATGATTCGACATTTTTATGTCAATTTAATCTCTTGCCTTATATTCATTTTATGTGAATTGAACATCTAGTTTTATAAATTCCTTTACTCTATTTCCGAGATCTATTTCTTATTGTATTTTACATTTTCTGGAGGTTTATCGACTTGCCAGCAGCCAAGTGCCACAATCTGATATTTTTTCCGCAAAATGTTCATTTTTTTATGTACGTGTTAATATTGATTTGGTTGATATATGATGCTGTTCTTGCACCCAAACGAGCGTCTGATTTCGGTTTCTGTAGGCTCTGGCTTTAATTTTAAATTAATTTTCATTTCCATGAATTCCATTGTTTTAGTTTCTGAGCACCTCTGATATTATTAGAACGGGTAAATGTCACTGATGCTTACTGTTTCTCTTGGAAATGCTTAAAATGTTTGTGTTTTATGGACCCCGGATATCATAAGTATTGTAATGTCTGCTCGAATGCTGTCACTGGGAGACGTATTTGTTACGGCTATTTATTAACTATTGGTCTTGATTTATCAGGACAGAGCTCTGCCGCTTCAGCGGTGCCAAGATATATCCTGGAAGGGGTATAAGGTTCATCCGATCGGACTCTCAGGTATGTGACAGAAGTGGTTGTGATCCTCATTATATTGTCACAACAAAAGTTGCTACATAATTTGATTTATTAGTTTGTCCATGATTTCATTGTTATAGCTTTTGTTGACCTTTTCTAGGGATGTTTTTGTGTTTAAAACTGTTTTAGGTTTTCCTCTTTGCTAACTCAAAATGCAAGAGGTATTTCCACAACCGACTGAGGCCTGCAAAACTTACATGGACTGCTATGTACCGTAAACAACACAAGAAGGTAAACTATGAGTATGAATATATTCTATTTCTTTTGTTTCGTTGTTGGTCTTTTATTAATTGGTTGATGCAATAATCTGTGTCCTTAGGATGTTGCTGCGGAAGCTGTGAAGAAGAGGCGCAGAGCAACCAAGAAGCCATACTCGAGGTCCATTGTTGGTGCCACGTTGGAAGTTATTCAGAAGAAGAGAAGCGAGAAGCAAGAAGTGCGTGATGCTGCCCGTGAAGCTGCCTTACGGTATGTAACATTATTCATGTGTTTGGAACTGCAAAACTGTTGAATTCTGAATGAACTCTTAATCAAATCTAATTTCTGATCTCAGTGAGATCAAGGAAAGAATCAAGAAAACTAAGGACGAGAAGAAAGCCAAGAAGGCAGAGACAGTGTCGAAGCAGAAAACCTCCAAGGGTAATCTTCCCAAGGGTGCCATGCCTAAGGGTCCTAAGCTCGGAGGTGGAGGTGGCAAGCGCTAAAATTTCCATCTTGTTGTGGTAGCTATTTACGAAGTTTTATAGGGATGGACAACATTTGCATTACTTTTTGTACCGATTTGGTTCTTGACATAATGTTTTCTGTTTGGAGCATATTATCTTGTGGAGTAATATTGTGGAGAGTCTGGAGACCAGTTCCTTTTTTGTTAAAAGCCTATCTCAACTCTCAAGTCTCTTAACTTTGGACTCCTTTCTTTACTATCTCAATGAAAGTTCAAGATTTGTGTCCAGCACATGCAGTTGCAGCAAATCCTAAACTTATTTGATTCAAAACTTTTCAATGCTAGATGTTTGGTTTCAATAAGGTGTTTTAAGTATGATGTTTTGTTTTGCTTGTAATGCGAGTTTAAGGCAAGAGGTCGTGCAGATTGTCTGTTTCGTTACCTAATTTGGCAGTGCGTGCCTTTAAATTAACACTGGTGCATGAGCATCACCTATTGGAACGAAAATTTGTAATCTTACTTAACCCAGAACTAAACTTTGGCAATTTGGTGGAAATTAGCACAATACAGGTTATTGCATATTTGTGTGGTAGTAGGGTTCTCAATTAGTAACTGGTTTTTGGAAACATGTTCAGAACTGATTTTTTTTTGTAAATATTCTCAATTAGTGGTTGTATGGAGTTCATGTTGAGAACTGATTTTTTTTTTTGTAAATATTCTCAATTAGTGGTGGTATGGGGTGTAAATCGATACGTGGTTCTTGGAAAGAATTGGTACTAGACCAAGAATCAAGAATTTGTAGTTAGGCAGAATCAATTTTTCGGTGAATGAACCACTTTGTAAGTATAAATCGATATTTGGTAATTGGGAAGAATCAATATCGGACTGAGAATCGATTTATCGACAAATAAATCAAGTACAAATTCTTAATATTTAGAAATAAACAATATCCGAGGAACCGGTACCGAAATGAATTTTTTACATGCATATATGACAATCTAATATATCAATCTAGATATCTGTATAAGTAATTACAATCGGATAAATATAATTATAATTCAAAAATATACTTTTAAGAATATAAATGTTTTATATTGATCATATGACTAAATCTATGTGATTTTAGATATAATATAAGTTATAATATATACTTAATTTGTTATACTACCTCCGTTCCACCTTAAAAGCCCAGTTTATTATTATAATACACTCATCATAATATAAATTGGGGCTTTTGAGCTGGGACAGAGGGAGTAATATATTATGTATATATGACAATATAATAATATAGTTAGTTAATAGTTCGATAACTGATTATCTTATATTAGTTGTTCATCTTGAAAATTATGTTACTATAAAAATAATACTTAGTACTCCCTCCGTCCCAGCTGAGATGTCTCAATTTCCATTTAGGGACGTCCGAGCTGAGATGTGTCATTTCCTCTTTTGGGTGGAGAATAATGAAAATTAAGGTAGTTGGAGAGTGAGGAAAGTGAGTACATAGGAATTAAAGTGTTAATTAAAGTTGTCTTAGTTTGTAGTGCGAAAAGTTATGAGACATTTAAAGTGGGACGGATGAAATATGTTTTTGTACTTGTTATAAATTGTATTTTATGTATGTAAATGTTTCAAATAAATTCGTGGAGAGCACTTACTACAATCATATCTCATAGAAATGTACCATTTAAGTACATGTTATGATGCTAATGGTTACTATCTAGCGTCACAAAAGGTACTCAGCTATGAAACACTAGCTACTCGTATTTTTGTACTGTCTAAAAGAACTGACATACTCCTCATCCAAATCCAAATATGCCCAATGCTCTCCTTCAGGCTCGCTCTCCGACTCCTCCTCAGACTCACCCTCCGCCTCTTCCTCCGACTTGCTCTCTAGGTCTTCTTAAGGCTCGCTCAACACAAGCTTGCTCT
>JAPKLX010000002.1:243391-384391 GCA_026898415.1 Leonotis leonurus | reverse complement strand
TTCAAATGAGAACCTTACCCTCACGTGTTAACTAGGATCCATTATTGATCGTTGATTTGTTTTGATCTATAGTTATAATTCATTCCATTATTTTAAAGGTGAATTTACTTTTATAACCTTTAAAATAATAAATTAATATTAAAATAATGGAATGAATTATAACCATAGATCAAAACAAATCAACGATCAGTAATTGGATCCTAAGTTAACACCTAAGGGTTGGATCCTATTAGATCCAGCCCCTATATATATATATAAAACACCTAACATCAAATCAATTTGAATGATGATTTTATAATTAACTTAAATTTCAGTAGCAATCATATTTCAAAAAATTATTTTCTAAAACATGCATCGTATTCAAATATTATATATTTAGCACCTGACTATTAGTTATAAAAAAAATCAAATTAAATTGTTATAAATTGTAATACCAATTATAAAAACAATAGTAATTTAATCAACAATGATTTAAATATAAAAAATTTAATTTGTAGTAGCAATTATGTAAATAGTTTTAATTCCATTAGCATTCATAATGCAAACATTATATATTAATTAAGCCCCCGGTTTTTTAATAATTTTTAAAAACAAAATTAACATTGTAACGAATTGTAGTACTAATTATAAAATTAATAATATTTTTATCAGTAACAATAAATTTAAATATCATATAATAATCAATAATATAATTTGATGAGCAAAAATATTGATGACCAAATTTTTAATAACGACACGTTATTATATGACATTTAAAAATATAAAAGCATGTTTTCCAATTAAATTAAATAGATGAAAAAATGATCTTATAAAGTTTATGCAATAATGAACTATGTTGTGAGAATGAATACAATGATATAACCGTCCTTTAATTTTTTTTATCCTTTATTTTCCTTCCTCATTTTATACTTGATAATATTAATAGTATTACTTTTTTGATAAAAATAAGGAAAGTTTATCTGGTGTAAATGAAAAAAAATACAAATTTATGAAGCCTGATTTTTTTAATCATTTTAGATGGATAGAAAACAAACGCGCGCATATGCAAGATTATATATTGTCTACTAACCACAAGACATTATATTTTCCTTTTTCAAATAATATGCGCATGAATCTATAACTCAAATATAAAGATAAAGTATACATTTAATTTGAAATTGTCATATTACATAAACATATTTTAACGTGACAATAATACTAAAAAAACATATAAATAACTAAATTCATGCATCGCATTAGGTGCAACACTAGTTATTGTATAAAAGTATAAGCATATAATGAGCTAGGGATCTGCGATTAATATTACAAAGGTTTTAGGTTCCTAGAGAACCCTATTACGAGTCTGTAGTTGTGAAGATGCGATGAAGCTATATTTTCTAGAGCCAAGTTTGACCTACAATTTTCTCTATAGACTCTTACATTTTCTAAACGATTATCATTACAATGAAGGTCAATCAATGAATGTGGATTGTTATGTCAAGAGAGCAACGAGAACGAGATAAATAATTACGCTTCAACCGGATGAGCAATATGATTAATCTTTTCAAATGAGCTTTATATATATGTGAAGTTAGAGCTATTGAGCTCCGCTTTCAAGAAATATATGTTTTAAGCTATTGAGCTATAATTTGAATGGTTGCAAGTCAATTTTTATTGTGTCATGCATAATTGTATTTTCAATGGGTTTGATGCCTGACTCCTATCTGTGTTGGGTTGCCATCGAGAATAATCAATCGGATCTTGAGTTGGTTGAAGTTCACCATCCAAGGTTAGTGTACACTTGAAGTCGGTGTACTGTGAATCGTATGGGCCAGTAGTTTGTGAACTGTAAGCCTGTATGTGATCAGTCCCGATGAAGAAGTTAAGCGTTTGCAGAAGTCATACAGCTTCCCCAGCGTGAAACATATATGGATGATATGAATGAAAGAGTGGTGTGTTCCATGAGTAATGCTACTAAAAATGTTTTGTCAATATATGTGTATTTCCAAGTCTCATATGATTTACTATTATGAAAATGCATGACTATATTTTAATGTTTTTACATATAGGCTTAAACCACTGAGTGCTCTATGAGGCATTTTGGTTTGTTTTCCTTTCTGGCATTCGCCACACACTTGAGAGTGTGGGACTTTCAGGTCGGGTACCCCTACCACGGAATTCAGTTCGATTAATATCTTCATGTTCCTAAAGTTTTATGACCAAGTTTTTGGTGCCAAAGTTTGATTTCATCTGCCTGCACGAGAAAGCATTTGTTAGAGAAGATTCGATAAAAATTGTTGGAAGTTCTTACCCTAGTCATCACTTTGGAGTTCTCGTGACCAAGGACTTCATAGTGCTCTTTGTCAAACCTTACTCGGAGTCCATCATCGCATAGCTGACTTATGCTAATAAGATTTTCCATGAGCCCTTCTACATAGTAAATACTTTTGAGTTTGGGAAATCATTCGACGTTTAAAGTTCCCTTTCCAACAATGTGTTCTTTACCTCCTCAACCGTAAGTCACTAGTCCACCATCAATTTTTTCAAATTCTTTTAGGTTGGCTCGTGACCCAATCATGTGTCGCAAACACCCACTGTCAAAGTACCAAGATCCTGAAACAAGGTTTTTGTTAGCTGAAAAGACTACATTACATACTACCTTGGACTTGAGTACCCATGAGTGATGAGTGTTTTTCCCGGGCTTTCCAAAGTTGGGATTGAAGTTCTGGAACTTCCGTTTAAGCAGGGCATCCTTCTCTACTTCTTCAACAAGCTTTCGACATTATGGTTTGATGTGTCCTAGTTCATTGCAGTAATGGCATTTCTAAGTCCTATTGGTCTTCTTCTTACCTGATTTTGGTCGGCTGGAGACGGAGTTTTGGTTCGTACCTTCTATGCCTTTCACAAATGGTTTCCCATTTGTGGAGGTGATATCTTTTGTAGAACTTCCACAACCTATACCACTTGAGTTAAACTTAAGGGTTGTTAGTACTTCATCAAGATTGGGTTTACTTGAATTCATTTTCCTGAAAGTGTCGTTCGCTAGCTCCAGCTAGACTTTAAGCATTCCAATTTTAGTTTCTTTCTTGGTCACAGTAGCCTCCAAGGTGGTAGTCGCAGTGATATGTCTTTCAAAAGTTTTTGAAAGGCTCTTGACTTCCTTTCACTTTTCCTTCTATTTGACCAACAATGCGTCATATTTTTCCTTAAAGAGCACTGACGGAGCTCAGTCGTTATCACTCCGGTCAAGATAAATTTATAAACCTACACTCTTCACTAGGTTCCGCTAGTGGCAAGCACATGGTCGATCCCATAGGGAGTTGGTAGATTACTCTCTCGATGTCACAATTTGGATTTTGAGTCAGGTTTTACCTTGGGCAAGAAGTTGTAATCAAGCAGAAAGTAAAGTACTGAAATGTAAATAGCTGAAAAAGGAAACACTAAGATAGTTAAATAAGAGAGCAACTTGACTTGAGTTAGAATCCTTGAGTCTTGACTGATGTCTTGATCATCGGTGCAAAATTGTTCATTGTACTAGTATGTCATTGGTTAAAGGTGAACATAAGAATGATATTTTACTCCTACCACTCAACCGCATCACTCAGACAACCCCCTTTTTAATCGTCATGTAGCCACCTAAGCCTCGCCCAACATACATTTTCAGCCTAGAATAGAAGGTAAGGGTTACTCACTCTCCTATCCCCCTTGCCCAAGATTGCTCATGGATCAAGCCTACTCCAGTATACCCAAATAGGCATCAGCGGGACACCACAACCATGGGTACACAATCTCAGACACCCGTCCCATGGCGTTCCCACCTACATCACCGCGCTGATCCATCTGGCTGGCAAGCAGGGAGTCGCTAACACTTGGAGTTTCCAGCTCGCAGTTGTAACCTGATCTTGTCCAAGACTGCTACTGGCCAGACAACACCGATGACTTGATCAAGTTGTATAGGATCCAGATCCAGCAGTTTAAGAACATGCCAATACAACTATGCGTGCGATTAGACCTCTCAATACGTATTAAGTTTGAACTCAATTCATCTTTTCCAAGCCAAGTTTAATAAACATGGCTACTCATATGAAAAGTAAAGAACACAAACGAGATAAATAAAAACATACTTATATTGAAATACGAAAATAGAGTGTTACCAAAAGATCCTCTTGTCAGGACCAACCCTTGGCAAGGCCGAAAACATCAACATAAATTAAATAAAGTGTTTGCCCATAGGACTTGTTTCTTCCTCCCAACTCAAATTGAAATAAACCCTAGACTAAGGATAAGAGCAGTCGGGCATCGTCCCTCCCCTCCAATGTGTATCTTGTGTGTGTCTCTGATTCATAGCGTGGGGTATAAATAGTCTTCTGTGGGCTTGAGCTTCGTGGTAGTGGTGGCTAGGGTTTACGACAAACTTTCCTTCCCGGTCAGACCTTCCGCGTAGAGGGAGATACTCCAGATCCCCCATATATTTCATGGAAGGAAAGGGAGATCTTTTCCCTTTTCCGCGGAAGGAAAGAAATCAGCTGCAAATCCCAGCGTCCTGCCCATCATCTTCTGCGCTCCCGGCTGCTTCACTCTTCCTCCTCGTCTTGGCCAATGTGTTCCTCTTCCCCCCAGCAGTTGCAGCGTGATCTCGAGCGGTACCTTGCCTTGAGCTTCAGATTGTCCAAGATGCTCCGTGTGTAAACATGCCTCTTTCTTGAGATGACCTGCAACCTTGACCTGTATGTTGCCAACCAAGACTCGTGTCCTCACAGACACAAAACATGACACAAACAAAGGAAAATGACTTGAGCTAGACTTAAAACAAGACACAAAAAGAGCACGAAAAATGGGCTCGTCAAACACCAATACTTTCAAAGGTTCATTTTCATCAATGCCTTCTAGATTGTTTTCATCTACTCATGAGTTATAGTGTTGAAGCAGAATAGAGTGGAGTAGTCTTCATCGTCACACACAAGAAAGTATTCCCCGACGGATATGAGAAAGCTCACCATGTTCACTACCATAACAACATTAACTCCATCTTCCCCATCGACATTAGTCCCTCCCTGTTCATCATCACTAAGAGAAATATAGTTTACTTTTCCATATTTCCTCAATGTGTTAGCACACTCATTTGCATAGTGTCGAAAACCCCCGCATTCTCGACATTAGATGTTAGAGTAATCACGGGAATTGTCTTTCTTGAGAACAGGGTCTGAGGTGGCTCGACGGAAATCCCTTTGGTAGAACTTGCTTCTGCTCATAGTTTGAAGAACTTCCCTTTGTGCTTCGATCAGAAGGGATATTCTTTTTCTTCTTTTGGAGGTTGTCCTTGACATATCTTTGTATGATTTGTCCAACTTGCTTAGTAAACATGGCGTAGTCCATGTGCTCATCAGGATCAAACTCACCGTCATCCTTAGATCCAAAGTCGATTGGAGTTGGATCTGCCACGGAAGTCGATGTAGGACCGGTGGAGGTGCCCATGAGTGTCAGACTTTTCTTTTTGGAAATGCCCTCCACTTTCTCCTTCTCATCAAGGATCATCTCGTATGTTTTGAGTTCATTCATCAGGGTAGTGAAATCCAATGTTATAGTGGTCTTGGAAGTTGAGATTGCAAAAGCTTTTATCTCAAATCTGGGAGTGAGAGTTTGAAGTACCTTGGACATGAGATGCTTGTTGCTGATCAGATCACCTAACTCGTGACATTCATTGGAGATTTCCAGAAGTCAGTTGCAATAGTCTCCAATAGTCTCATCAGCCGTCATCCTCATATTCTCGCATTTGGTGTTGAGAATTTGAAGCCTCGACTCCTTGATCCCAAATCTCCTTCACAATGTGCTTGGAGTGTGTCCCAAGCAGCTTTCACCGAATCAATATTCGCGATCAGCTTGAACATGTTTGGATCCATGGAGGCTTGAATCACATTCAGTGCCTTATCATTCATGGTGGTGGCTTCTTGTTCATCTCTTGTCCATTCTGCAATTGGTTTGCGAATGACGTCTTCTTCAACATCTGTGATCTTAGGAGGGGGACAACCATCGACAACAACTTTCCAGGCTAGTGCACCTAAATACTTGATGATTGCTCTCGTTCGTGTCTTCCAAAAACTGTAGTTGGCACCGTCCAAGATCAGAGCTCGCGAGTACAGAGACACATAGTTATCCATTGTGTTGACAACATTATTAACAATGTTGGATCTGCACTAAGTGTATCTAGTGCCTGCTCGGACGCCAATTGAAAGTGGATGTGCTCGCAGTACACACAATGTTGACCAAAGTTGAGAGCGATAACAAGACAACTTTGGTGAGACACAACGGATAAGTAAATTATAACATAGAACACAATGGAATAATTTTCCACGAGTTTAAAAGATTAAAATCGTGAAGTGCCCTATGGCAAAATATTCACTAATCAATATGAACGTGAATTACAGAAACAATCAAGATAAAAGATCTTATGAAAACTATACACGCCAAAGAACGACTCATTCAAGAAGCGTTTACAACTCTCGATCAAACACCAATTCTAACTCACTCTATTCGAACTATAAATGTATTAAATATTTATAACACTAGCTCGAAGTCCCTGCCTGATGTGAGATGTCCTTCTCCTTTTTATAGACGGATTCTGACTTATCCCCCGAACTTTCTTAACCACTGGAGTTAGAATAGGTAAGTGGTTTGAGGGTTGTTCCTAAATTTAAGGCGCAACCCTTAGACTTGGTCTTCTCACTTCTCGCACGATTAACTGCTTCCACGTGTCCTTGGTCGTGATTGCTTGGTATGTCCTTATCTCTCCATTCCCAACACTCCTTTCGCGTTTCTCGAACATAATCTACAGACAAGTAAAGTACACAGACGCAAACACAGTAACTAGAGAAGTAAACGGCAAAACTTAGCCTAAGGTGGTGAAGTATGCGAACTAGACTTCTACAAGTATGATTATTTTTATACCTAAAATTTTAAAGTTGGTTCATACCAAACTCCTAAGAACTCTGAGTATGCAAGTTGGGTCGAGCAAGTCGCGAAAGTTTTATCCGTGATACATATGTTAATGAATAAATTGTTACAAAATTCGATAGTTGATTAAAAACATTATTTTAACATATGTATTAGTATTCCAAATAAATTGAAGATCTTAGTATACAATTTATGTATATATATATATATATTTTGATTTATAAGAAAAATCTTTAAGTGATAAATGTGAAAATTTATCAACCATTCATTTTAATAAATGAAAGATTGTGAGATTTTTTTTCAAAATAACTTATTTAAATAAAAATAAAAATAATCTTAATAATTAATTTTAAATAGATAAATGAGATAGATTTTTTTCATTAATAAATAACTTTTTTACACATATATGAACATATGGTATATATACATATTTTCATTAATTATATATATTGTTTCATAAAATTAAAGAAAATTAATTATTGATAATATATTTAAAAGAAAATTAAAAAATATAACTATATTTATAAGTAGTTCTTTTTATTCATTTAAAGTTTTATAACTTGTTAATATTTAAATTATATTTTACATATTATATATCAAATTAAAGCTCTTTTTGTATCCTTTAATACAACATACATATTGCACGTATTTTTACTAATGAAATAAAATATTTTTAAAAAATAAAATAAAATTTGTAGAAAGAGAAAAATATAGTTACTTTTTTCTATAAAATTGAAATTAGTAATTAATATATTTAATTGTTTAATTATTAATCCCATTGAAAGTAAAGTTAATTCAAAAATTACCATTGCAATTGATTTTTAAATTAATTTCAAATAGGATATTTGGTGTTTTATATATTTATAGATGTATAGATATAGAATAGGGATGACAATAAGGTATATATGGCGGGTATGGATAGTAGTTATCCATACCCATACTCGCGAGACAAAGCCATATCCGCCACCCGCCGTGGGTATAAATTTCACTCAAACCCACCACCCGACGGGTACCCGCAAACCCGCCATCCATCGGGTACCCGCCACCTACCACCCATTGGATATCCATTTACTCGTCACCCGCTAACGGAGCTCAGTCATTATCACTCTAGTCAAGATAAATTTATAAATACATACACTCTTCACTAGGTTCCGCTAGTGGTAAACACAAGGTCGATCCCACAGGGAGTTGGTGGATTCCTCTCTCGATGTCACAATTTGGATTTTGAGTCTGATCTTGCCTTGGGCAAGAAGTCCTAACCAAGAAGAAACTAAATACTGAAATGTAAAATAACTAAGAAGGAAAACAACAATGATAGTTAAATAATATAGCAATTTGACTTAGGTTAGAATCATTGAGTCTTGATCACTGGTACAAAGATATTCGTTGTATTCGCATGTCATTGGTTAAAGGCGAGCGTAGGAATAGTGTTTTACTCCTACCACCCGAACACATCACTCAGGCAACCCCCTTTTTACTCGTCACATAGTCACCTAAGTCTCGCCCAACATACATTTTCAGCCCAGAAAGAAAGGGTTACTCACTCCCTTATCCCCTTGCCCAAGCTTGCGCTCAAGCCAAGCTTACTTCAGCATATCCAAATAGGCATTAGCGGGGTTGCGCAACCACGGGTACTCCATCTCAGATGTCTCACGTCCCCACATACATCACCACGCTGATCCCTCTGACTAGCAAGCAGGAAGTTGGTAACCTGACCTCGCCCAAGATGCTATCGGCCGGATGTTTGGCATGATTTTGTTGTGTTTTTAGTCATTTTGTTGAGTCTAGTTGAGTCGTCTTTTAGTTTTTTATTTTTTATTTTTAGTTTGTTTATTTGCGGAGGTTGTGTGTTCTATTATATCATTTGATAGGTGCAAAAAAAGGAGCAAAAGGACGAAGAAGTGAAGCCGAGGAAGCCGGACGGGAGCTTGCTAGGAGTTACGGGCAGAAGACGAGAGGAGATAGAACGCGGGAACATGGCAGAATGCAAAATTGTTATGTCATGCGCAATAATTTTGTTTTGGTCGGTTCTCATTCGTTACAACTCCGATTTTGGATCCGTTTGTGGCTACAGACTCCTATCAAGACGAGCTTCAATAAAATACTTTAAAAAAATTCGTATATTGCACAGGCCAGTGGTCGTTGGGGGTCCAGCGGTCATTGGGCTTGTGCTGTAGCAATAATCAGAGACTGACACCTAGCGACCGTTGGGTGCCCAGCACTCGCAATGTGCGTGATCTGATCTCGTATTATTCTTATTGAAAGCCCTTTTGGGCGTAGACTTGGGGGACATTCAATATTTTCCATTCTAAAACCCTAGAAGTCACTTTAGACTAATTTGTCATTGTATTTCGCCTTGGGACGAAGGATTGAGGACAAGTTTGACGCTCACTCCAAGATTCTTTCTTAGTAAATTTTATTTAATTCTTCTCTTTGATTGTTTGAATTGATTGATTTGTCATTCTCTACCTAGGGTTTAGAATTTCTTAAATTATTTATTGATTGCTCTTTGATTCATTCTCTTAATTAAACTTGTGAGTAATTGAATTGAATGCTTGATCACCATTTAATTCCCTTTTATTCTAGATGAGATTGAGAAATAATTCTAGAATTTGACCTAGAGTTTAATCAATCAATAATTCCAAATTGGAAACATATGCATTATATTCGTTGTTATTTATGATTTTCCTATTGTGTAATTTGAATACGTGAGTTAGAATTATCGCTTAGTTATCAAATACGCGAGTTATGTGATAAAGCCACTCTATGAAATCATTAATTAATTGTGAAATCATTGTCCTTAATTGGGAAATTCTTATTAGGGTGATCTAATACATGATCTGTAATTGCCGTCTATTTACGAATACGTAAGTTAGTAACTAGGAAAAATTTTAAGAAACCCTTGATTAATGAACAATAGCGTGAATATAAGAACATGATTTAATTGATTATACATTTTCTTAACTTTAGACCCTTAAATCCGGAATCCCACCATTTTATTATTCTTGTTTATTTATTTTATTTCATTGTTTCTTCTGCTTCATCTTGATTAGAGTGTTTAGGATTTCCCTTTTATTTATTTTAATAACACTTAAGATTAGAATCTATCTGCTAAGCTTTCCATCGAGATTCGACCAGAGTTAACTTGTCACGTACAATAGACCTCGTATATTTGCGAGAACCTAAAGTGTAAATTTTAGGTCTAACACTTGACAACGCCAATGACTCAATCAAGTTGTATAAGAATAAGATCCAACGCTTTAGGAACATGAAAATACAACTATATGTACATTTAGACCTCTCAAGACGTTATAAGCCTTAGACTCAACTCATCTTTCTCAAGCCAAGTAAATAAACTTAGCTACTCATACATAAATTAAATAACACAAACGAAATAAATAAAAGCATACTTATATTAAAATACGAAAGTACGGTTACCAAAATATCCTCTTGGCAGGATAAACCCTGACCAAGGCCGAAAGCATAAGCATAAATAAAATATTAAGTTTTCCCGTAGGACTTGTTTTTCTCCTCCCAATCACTCATGAAATTTAAAACATGACCTAAACTAAAGGAAAGCAACAGTTGGACATCGTCCCTCCTTCGCACCCCTCGAATTGTGTGTGTCTCTACTTCAAAACGGGGGTTTTATAGTGTCTTCATGGGCTTCGGCTTGGTGTAGAAGCGGCTAGGGTTCACGGTGAATCTTTCCTTCTCCGGGTAGATTTTTACGAGTATAAGAGACACTCCCGATCCTCCAAATATTTGTTGGAAGGAAAGGAAGATATCTTTCATTTTCTACACATGGAAAGTATCCGCCGCGAATCCCCAGCTCCTTGCCCTTCATCTTCTGCGTTTTCAGCCGCTCCTGCCTTCCTCCTAATCTTGGTCATGGTGTTTTCCATCATTGGCTCCAGCGGCTAAAGTGTGATCTCGAGCGGTACATTGTCTTGAGCTTCAGACTGCCCAAGGTGCTTTGTGTGCAATTTTGCCTCTCTCTCAAGATAACCTCCAGCCTCGACCTGCATCTTACCATCTCACACTCGTGTCCTCCCAGACACAAAACAAGACAAAACAAAGAGAAAATATTCTATCTAGACCTAAAATAAGACACAAAAGAGCACGAAAAACGGGCTCATCACTCGCTAACAATATTTTAAAAATCAGATGACACTAGATCAGTCGGTTTAACCACAATCTAATTAGATAACCGATTCAGATACATTGAATTAAATTTTAATAAATATAAAAACTATTGTGAACCGGTGAAACCAATAAAAAATCGGTAGAAACGACAACTCGGGAGGTGGGCCTTTTGGCAAAATTTTTAAGTTTTAACTTATTTTATATTTTTGTTTGAGTCAAATTTATGCTTAAAAATTGATATCTATTTCTTTTATAGGAGTCATCCTTTGATGGATATCCTTAAAATTTCAATGTGGACAAGAACTTAAATTTGGATGTTTTATAGGAGTCCTCATTTGAAGGAGATCCTTAAATTTTCGATGCAGGATAATAACTTAGATTTGGATGGGTAACTAGGTGGGTATTTCGCGAATATTTGACGACTTTTTCACGGGTATTCGCGGGTATGGATAGTAATTATCCATACATGAACCCACAAACTAAATGGATAATAAATTATACCCACGAACCTACTCGTGGATATCAAAAACTTATCAAACTCACCCCTATTAGGTTCGGGTACCCACGGGTATAAGGTATCCGCGGATAATTTGTGTAATAGCCCAAATAAAAAAAAAGAATAAAATATTATCCTAATCTAATTATTAAATATTGAATTTTAAAAAAAAATATTAGTATATAAATAAAATAGATATATATATATGTGTGTGTGTGTGTGTATGTGAAATATATTAGAAAAAAAATAATTAAGAAGATACATTCTCTTTAAGGAATTTTAGGTCTTTATTTATTGAATTAACATTTATTTACCTCATTAGTCATTAGTCATCTCTTCATTTGACACCTCATACTCTCACTTTAATAACTCCCCAAAGAAACCCTTCTCCTCACCCAATACCTTTTCCAGTCGTCCATTTCACAACCAAAAGAGAGACATAGCTATAGTAGAGAAAATAAGGAGTGGAAGTTGAAAAGGAAGGAAAGTGAAAAAAAAAGGGTGAAGGTAAGATACAATCTTCTATGGATTTGATTATATTTCTATGTCTATTAGTTATTTAAGAATTTGTAGAATCTGAAAATTTTAGGAAAATTGTTGGTGTTGAAATGGATATGGTGATTTGGGATGATTTAGGTTAGTAAAAGCTAAATTGAAAGAGAGAAGGTATTAAGCAGGTTATAAATTATGGGAATTTTGCTATATTTCATTGAGTTTTATCTATGTGATGGTGAATTGATATTGAGTGATTAGGAAATGATTTTAAATTGTTCTTTCAAGTAAATATGAACTTGTGTATTGGATTAGATGATCTAGTAGTAAAGTAATTAGAAATGTTAGATTCTGGAACAAGAATCTGAAGCTGAACTCTGTTCGTTCAGTAATTTACGTGGCATGCTTCTGTGTTTTAATTTTTGAAACTAAAAATAGAAGAAGTTAGGGTGATTCTCCAACTTGAATCGATTGAATCGGAGTTTTCTATGAATTATGGTGATTTTTCAAAGTTTTCTGCGCATAGACAGTTCTGACTATTTCAGCAACCCAAGTTGGACGATTCATATCTCTCTGATAAATCAGTATTTTTGAGTGTTTTCTTTTCACTTACGTAACCAACATTCCAAGATTTCTGGAATGCTATAGCTCATCTCCAAGTGATCTATGAATTCAAAGTTAGGAGCATTCAAAGCTCATGAAAAACCACTTAAAATCTGTCAATTTCCAGAAAATATCCAACACTTAGAGTAGCCAACTTATGGAGGTCATATCTCCCAACCCTTTTATCCAATGAGTCTGATTTTCTATATGTATGTAGTAGGGATGTACATTAGTTTATACTCCCTCCGTCCATGAAAATCTCGTATGTTTTCATTTACAGATAAACCGATTATACATTGAGAAACAATAACCTTTTATTTCCATTTTAAATTCCTGTTTTCAGTAATAGTTCCGCCTAAGTTGTTCTTAGACTTAGCGCACTGTTACAAAGTGGTATCAGAGCGGTTCTTTCACTTTGAATTTATAAATTCCTTTTTGCTTTGAACCTATAAATTTCTTTTTGCCAAGTCTAGATTGAGTCACTAGACATAGAAAAATTCAACCAACAAGTTTCAACACTCCATCACTTCACACTCGACCATGGAAAGGTAATTGATTTTATATATTGGGAGGAGAATGCTTTGGTTTCAGAATTTAAAGGAATGTGAGGTAGACTAGTTTTTAGAATGTGGATCTATATATATGTGATTTTCTTTTGGTATATTCAATAAATGTGAGTTATATGCATGTTTGATTATTTAAATGGTTAAGTTATACATGTGCAAATGGAAATAGTTATGTTATATAAAATATACATAGATCAATTAAGATACACCATTATTCTTGTCAAATAACTAGGAACAATAAACTGTCAGGATTCATTTCTTCATGAATAAGACAATGATGAATGTCACTAAATGATAGTGATATGACCATAATTTCTTCTTTCGGTAGTTTATACTTGACACAACACCGAATTGACTATGACTTTTACATGTTAATGTAAGAATCAACTAAAATAATTATAATTATAATACTAGAGAAAAACTTAGAACGCAAGTACATGAATCATGGTTTAGGATTGTTGGGTAAGTTATGATGTGTGATTTCTATATTACTTGAGGATCTTTGCCACTTAAGATTTTATGTTTATCCATTATGTTTGAATTTGACCCATCGTAGTATCATGTAGTTTTAGATGGCGTGAATGAGACGTACTGCTCGAAGGAGGCTAGGACCATGTGCTACTCCAGACCAGATCATACGTGAGTATCGAAACTATGGTCCGGCTTGGGGAGACGACATGGGCGAGTTCTTGACCCACTATCATCGTTTGTGGGAGGCTTCACATGAACATGGTGTGACTGATTTTGATGGGATTAGACGTTTGGTGACACGGATGCCTTCTGATTGGGAAGGCTATGCTAGGGATATTTCCGGTGACTATGTATATCGCAGTTCCAATAGCTATGATTTGGAGGCAGACTTGCCTAGATTTATCTGTCATTTCCTCTATGTGTTTGTTATGTACGGGGCTGCACCTAGGGGACCCTATCTTGCTCCTAGGGAGTTCACATGGCATGATGTTACACCCGAATGGTTGTATTTGGAGGTGCCACCGACTTCAAATGATGCAGTATCGTTGTTTCACCCTACTAGACTTAGGAATGATCACGAGGCAGGACCTTCACTCAGGTTCGTACCGGCGCCACCACTGATGCCTATACCACCACCTCCACCAAGAAGAGAATTAGTAGAGTCGGGTGTTGCACATGCGAATGTTGGGAACGAGGAAGAGGAGGATCGAGAAGAAGGGGCGGATAGTACGAGCGGTGTATGGGCTATGGGACCATAGGGTGTATAGAGTTGGAGATGTATATAGTTTGCATGGTATTAGAAGGAAACGAGTATCATTTAGGAACGTTTCTATAGTATTTTTGAGTAGTAAGTCAATCCGGAGGCGTGGATATTTTTATGCCACTCCGAGATAGAGTACATTTAGTGATAATGATGCTAGTTAGATTAAGCATCATCATATGTACTCGTTATTTTGAGTCTTTTGACATGTACATAAAAGTCCTCCTTGAGGCAATTTTCCTTGGTATATATATATATATATATATATATATATAATGATCCGTTATGGGTATTACATAACTACAAAGTTACGAGAATGAATTGCCTAGTTATGATTATTTTATGTAAATTTTTATGTTGATATAAGTATGATATGAATCATAAGAAATGTATTGATGGTAGTTCTATTTTGTTGAAAATGCAGAATTCTATCTATAAGAAAAGTTATGAATGAGAAAGAAGGTGAAGTTCCACATAGGGAGTATGCAGATCAACTACCACGTAGAATCGAGGAGTTATTTCTTAGGCAAAACCCATCATCTTCCGATGGAACGGGAAACCCAACTGATGCAGAACAAAGGATTAGGGGAATAGAGAGGATCTTTGATTTTCTCCGTTGCACTTCTCAAGAACGATTGTCCTGTGTCACGTTTCAGCTGACTAGATCTGCCAACTTATCGTGGGAGGCTAGGAAGAAGACGATGACTCATGAACAACTAGATAAATTTTCATGGGAGGATTATAAGAAAAGTTTTTACGAGAAGTATGTTCCTAAGAGCTATATAAAGAAAAAGGAGATGGAATTTTTCAATCTGAAACAAGTAAGGATGACCGTGACAGAATACTATCGTCTTTTCTGTGACATGTCGCGATATGATTTTCAATAGGTGTGACATGTCGCGATATGATTTTCAATAGGTGGATACTGATGAGAAGATGTCCGAAAAATTCATCTCTGGACTGAGACATGAGATAAGAATGTCTCTTGCTAGCCATGGAAAGCTAACTTATATTGAAACTCTTAGTCGAGCATTAGATGTTGAAGTAGCAATTCCTGATGACAAGCAAACACCCACTCCTCAACTAAATAGTGGAGATAAAGGCAAAAGAAAGTGGGAAGGAAATAATAGTAACTACAATAGAGGAAACTATGAGAACCAGGGTTACAAGAAACCTTGGCAGGGAAATATGACACCATAGGGCCGAGAACCAGAGAGGTCAACATTTTCTGGACACACCAGAAATCAGTCGGGACAACAAAGGAGTTCTCCTTGCCCAAAATGTCTTAGATTCCATGGAGGCACTTGTTTAGGCTGAAGTAATGGTTGCTACAAATGTGGTCAAAGGGGGCACTTTGCCAGAGATTTTCCTGGACTAAGACAAGGGGGAATGAGAAGATTGAATCAACAAGATTACCCCCAACAGTTTAGGACTATTCAAGGTTAACAACAACCAAAACAACGGCTACAACAACAACGACAACAACCTCGTCAGCCCCAAGTGCCACAAGCTAGAGCCTTTGCTCTACAACATAGATTACCTGAAAAGAATAAGGGGAATCTGACAGGTATGTGAAAACTCCTCGACATACCTATTATATTGTTGTTTGATACGGGTGCTTCACATTCCTTTATTGCTAGTGCTTGTGTAGACACTCTTAAACTTAAGACATAATGTGTTGAACAAGCTATAAGAATCACTTCTCCAGTGGGAGGAATTACCACAGTTACACATGTTTGCTCAAACATAGAAATAGAATTAGGATCCTTTAATGTTATTGCAATATCCTGAACTTAATACCTATGGGTGACGTGGATATAATCTTAGGAATGAACTGGCTTGCCAAAAACTACGCCATGATTTTTTGTAAAGAGAGGAAAATCTTACTCAAGATACCTGGAAAAGATGCCATGAGCTTTTATGGAATTGGTATGAGGAAAAATATATCAGTGATATCTGTTAGGGTTTGTATACCTCAAAGCATGCTTTATGCTTGGACGATGTATCAAACCTGTTTTCAATTGCACTTTAATGAGAATAAATGTTTCTATCATTGGTTTGTCATATATATTATATCACAAGTACTGTAATCTAATAAAATGTAATAAAGTTATTCCTCGAGACGTATTTGTTGTGGCTATTTATTAACTATTGGTCTTGATTTATTAGGACAGAGTTCTGCCGATTCAGCGGTGCCAAGATATATCCCGGAAGGGGTATAAGGTTTATCCGTTCGGACTCTCAGGTATGTGACAGAGGTGGTTATGATTCACATTATATTGTTACAACAAAACTATGTATCTAATTTGATTTATTAGTTTTCATGTTTGTCGACAATTTCAATGTTTTATGACCAACTTTTGTTGAGCTTATGTAAGTATGTTTTTGTGTTTCTGTTTAGGTTTTCCTCTTTGCTAACTCGAAAAGCAAGAGGTATTTCCACAACCGACTAAGGCCTACAAAACTTACATGGACTGCTATGTATCGTAAACAACACAAGAAGGAAAACTATTAGTATGAATGTATTCTATTCTTTTGTTCCGTTGTTGGTCTTTTACTAATTGGTTGATTCAATAATCCATGTCCTTCTTAGGATGTTTCTGCGGAAGCTGTGAAGAAGAGGCGCAGAGCAACCAAGAAGCCATACTCGAGGTCCATTGTTGGTGCCACATTGGAAGTTATTGAGAAGAAGAGAAGTGAGAAGCAAGAAGTGTGTGATGCTGCCCATGAAGCTGCCTTACGGTATGTAACATTACTCAACTGTTGGGGACAACAAAATTGTTGAATTCTTTTCGATTGCTTGAATGAACTCTTAATCAAATCCAATTTCTGGTCATAGTGAGATCAAGGAAAGAATCAAGAAGACTAAGGATGAGAAGAAAGCTAAGAAGGCGGAGAGACAGTGTCGAAGCAGAAAACTTCCAAGGGTAATCTTCCTAAGGGTGTCATGCCTAAGGGTCCTAAGCTCAGAGGTGGCAAACGCTAAAATTTCCATTTTGTTGTGTTAGCTATTTACGAAGTTTATAGGGATCGACAACATTTCCATAACTTATTGTACCAATTTGGTTTTTGACATGATTTGTTTCGAGCATATTGTAATATTGTTGAGACCATTTCTTTTTTGGTAAAAGCTTATGGCATTGTCTCTTATTTTTTGGACACATTTCTTTTCTATGCTAGTCTAGATGCTTGGTTTCAAAAAGTGGATTTAAAAATATGGTGTTTTTTTTTATTATTTGAAATGAGAAGTTTTTGTTTGAAGTGTATTTGTAGGAAGGAAGTTGGGTTGAAGGCAAGAACTCATGCAGTAGTAGTTTGTTAATTGTCTATTTCTTACCTAATTTGGTAGTGCGTGCCTTAAAATTTATACTGTGGTATGTATGCATCTTCTCTTGGAACGAAAATGGGTAATGTTACCACCCTAACTAAACATTGGCAACCTTGTATAAGTATTAAATATTTGCTCAGTAGTAGTCGAAGTTATTTATACCCTCGCACTAGCTCAGTTAATTTTATATTTTCTTTACTGAAGTCGGATGAATTGTTAAACCTAAAATATATACTCTAGGTTCTTATAAAAGTATGAGATTTATCGTAGACAATCTAAGTTGATAGTGTTATTAAAAGGTGGGATTTAGGATTTAAGGATTGTGATTCAGAAAATCTATAATTAATTAAGTCAAAATCTATAATTAATTAAGTCATGCTGCTATCAATTATGCAATTGTTTATTCACGAAGGGGTTTCTTAACAATTGTCTAATTACTAACTAACGTATTCATAATTAGACGACAATCATGACTCGCGTATTAGATCACCATAGTAAGAATTCTTCAATTATGAACAATAATTCATAATCAATAAATTAATTTCTAGAGTTGCTTAATTATCTAACTTCCGTATTCATAATTAAGCCGTAAATCTTACTTTCGTATTCAAATCACACAAAAGAAATTCACAAATTAACAAACGAATTGAAGTTCTTACATTTCCAATTTAGAAGTTGACTAAACTCTAGGTCTATATTGGAATCATCTCTCGATCTCAACCAATAAACGATAAATCAAAACGGTGATCAAACATTTCAATTGAATAAGAACAAGTTTAATCAATAAGCATGAATCAAAGAATCAATCAATAATCAATTAAAAGAAATTTTAAACACTAGCATAAAATAAACTACTCATTCATTCAATAATCAAACTAAGAAATACTTATTAAGATAAATCTTATATTGGGTGGCTAATTTCCACCATCAATCCGTCGTCCCGAGGGCGAATTTCACTAAGAAAAGTGAATAAAAGTGTTCTAGACGGAAAATAATGAAAAAAATTCCTTTCTTTTTCGCTGGGATGTATTCTCTACATTCTACCGCAGCACAGCAGTCGCTAGAATGCAAAAATTCCTTTTTTTTCCATATCTATCGTACCAATTACGTATTTAAAAAAATATTAATTATGTATTGTCATATTGGTTGAAAAGTGTTGGAAATTATTACAATCTTAATGATTTTACAAAATATGTCGGTATATAATAAAAATTAACAACCTAAAACATCTTATAAGATGAAGTAAATAAGTAAATAGTCCTAAACTGCATAGTGACATGACATTTATCCCAAGATTCTTAATTCATTAGTTGGTTGAAGTCTTCTACTAATTAATATTATTCCATTTAACATTTAAGTTTTTGACTAAGCAAAGTCAGAGGTTGCAAATTGCACTATATATTCCCTAAATTCTCTAATAAATTTAACCTCTTAAATTAAATAATCATTGATAAGAGTGGAAAGTTTTGAGTAAAGTATGCATTAAATTCCCACTTGCACCCATACAAGTCAGCCTCCTTCATTTACGTTAGACATATATTAGTGTAACATCAAACTCCATTAATAAAAAAAATTACAAGCAGTGTTGGTCCCGCAACGAGTATATTGAGTGTATGGGGGAATACACCAGTTTAAAAATTTTTAGATTAAAACAAGTTTTCAGTGAAACCTCAAATCTGAAGGGAGGTAGTTTCAGTAGAGCGTTTACCTTTAGATAGCAATCCATCAGTCTACACTTAGAGTTTGACTGCTGGACTAATATTTTAAGTATACGTGCGGAAGTGGTGGTTTAAAAGCTTACTCGTTTATCAGAAAACTTAATGTTATAGTTTCAGTTCACACTTAACCAGTATTCAATTTATGCAATAGAGTTAGAGAATAAATATTGAAAGTAAATAGAGAAGACACAAGAGTTGGTTTGCGTGAGTCGAGAGTTTCCAAATAATTGGAGAGTTGTCTTACAATGATCAACATTAAGAGGTTTGATGAACAATGGATTCTGATCACTTCTAGCTATGAACTAAATCTAAGCTAGATCTATCTTCGGCTACAATATAGTATCGCTAAGAACACACTATGAAATAACAATGAGCTTGAGTATTCTAAATCTGAAAGCTTGCGAGAGAAAGATAGATTGTGAGCGATAGAGAGTTTGAGCGTATGAGAGCTTGGTAACCGGTGTTTGAAGTGTTTGAAGCACCGGGGTATTTATAGGACACTCTCAAGAATATATTCGTTGGGAGAGAGAGCTTTGTCCGTAGCATTTGAAATTCTTCCCATTGGAGTCGCCATCCTTTTTACCATTTTTTGTGTCTGCAACTAAGATTTGCATCACCTACTAAAATCTTTTCCAGAAATGGTAAAGTCTATAGTTGTAGTATATGACTCAGTAGCAAACTTATCTTCAGTGGAATCTTCAGTGCAGAACTTCAGTGAGCGAGTTCTTCTTGCTTCAATTAACTTCAACTTCAAAACTTCAGGTCATATCTTCAGCGGCATGGTCCTTCAGTTTTTGGCATGTAAACTGAGTTCTACGGAACTTTAGTACTGGTCTTGATCTTTGTTTCCATCTTATTTTATTAAGTTGCTCGCAATAGGACGAGATCATTATAAATTAATAAGTTGACCCTAGTCGTATTCTCAAGGAAGGTTAAACAGGGCTTCATCTACGTTGTTCAACAAGAAAGCAATTAAATAATTGTGGTTTGAATGATTAATAACTAAATTAATTAATTACCTAGGCGAGTGAAATTAAAGGAATGGAGAAATGAATTATTTAGGCGAGAATTAAGAAAGCAATTAAATTCCAAGTCTAAGAACGAGGAATTTAAAGAATTAAATCTTGACATGCTTCGAATTGATTAATTAACATGAATGGTGGATTGAGAATTAGTAATTGAAAATTAATCACAAAAGAAGCAACAAGAAAGGAAAACATAAATAAATGAGAAAGCAATAAGAACTCACGATTTAAACGAAAATTAATGCACTAGAAAAGTCTCCGGGTTTGAATCACGAACGAATCCACAATTCGAAATAAAGAACAAACTAAGAATGAAAATCTAGACTACTGTGTTTTCTCTCGTGGTCTAAACCCTAGAATGGTCCGTTGTAGAAGTGTCCCCTATGAATCACGCGTGTAGGTTCTAAATAGGGGAAAAATTCCGCCAGGGTAGCACTCGCTAGGGGGTACCGCTCGCTACCTTGGCTCTCTATCTGCAGGCGAGCTGAAGGGGGTCAGCGGCCGCTAGGAGGGTAGTAGTCGCTAGCCCCCCTCTTTGATTTTCCCAACTTTGCATGGGGTAGCGACCGCTAGGGGGGTAGCGGTCGCTAGCCCCTCTCTGTGTCCGCTCTATCCAGTGATCGCTAGGGGGTAGCGCTTGCTACCCCCGCACTCGGCCTTAGATGTAATTTCTCCTCTCTTGTGCCCTTTTTGTCCTCGTTTTCTCCTCTCGAGTCTTGGTTACTCCATTTTGCCGATCTTTACCTATAATGTAAAATATGGAAAGCCAAATCATCAAATTGAACGACAAAAATTAACATTATAAACCTAGTACACGAGAAACAAGACCGAAAATGGATAAAACAACCTCATCCCCCCCCTCCCCCCCCCACGCACAATACCTTGCTTGTCCTCAAGCAAGTCTAGGCTCAACACAATACGGATATTTCAAAATAATACACAAGTTCAATTATGCGCCAACAATCATATTCGTCATGCATGCTTAAATAGGGATCATAAAACTATACATCAATCACTACCACATGTTTCCCACGTAAGTGCAACGTCAATCTGATCAAACTCAAAAACATACAAGGATTCGGTTTTCAATTACACAAGGCTAGACTTGACATTCTTTTATCTTTTCAATCACTTTTGAAGAATCAAATCGCACAAAATTTTTAGTGATAAATAGAATGATGGTCACTAGGTGTGATCTTTTGTGTAAACTGAGTATCCTAGTGTGGTTTCCCATACTCATTCCTACAATTCAAAATTTCTTTCAATTTCTTAGAGGAAGAGGGGTAGAGTTCTTATCACCTATCAAAATAGTTCAAGCGATTCAATTTAATAGGCCATTCAAGCCAATTTTTGAAAGAGTGGGTTATTGGCTAAAATTTACGAGATATGAACATTTAGAGGTTATCTAAAGTGTTCTCGTGTGGTTTCCCATGCTCATGGTGACTAGAGGAGCAGAAGCCTCCCAATTCAATCTCAAAATATGCACAATTCAAAAGAAATCTAGCCATTTCAGCAATTTCATACCAAATCCACAATCCTAAGAGCTATCACATCAATTCATTGCAAAAAGAGTGACCCACGACAGTCATGATCAAAATGTACAGCTCAACACCCAATCAAAGACTCACAACAACAATTCATATCGAAGCATAATCAATCAAGGTCTCATCAAAATCAATCACTAATCATGTGAAGCTTAAGAAACACAATTGGGCAAGTATCATACACAAATGCCACAACAATCAAAACTACGCCGCATACTAGAAAATAGGCACACCCCCCCCCCCCCCAAATGAAGAGATAGCAATGTCCTCATTACTTAAGCTCGGCCATCTGACGGTTGTTCTCAACAACCTGCTGATACTGCATGGCCGACTGCTCCTGAGATAACCTCTAGAGGCGGGCCTGCTCGGTCATGAGCTCATGGGTATCGTTCACCCGCTGCTCGATCCGCTACTGACTCTGAAGCATAGACGCGTCGTACTCTCCAAAGTCATGGTAGAAAGTATGCGCCTCCTCAGTGTACGTCCCAAAATCCTGTGAGAAGCTGGTGAAATCGTCGCGGAATGAGGTGAAGTCGGAGCGAAGAGCACCAATGTCAGTGCTCAGGGACTGGAACTGGGAAGTGAGCTACTCCATGCTACCGGTAGAGGAAGGACCGGCGCCATAAAGGTACTGGCCAGTGGATCTGCCAGTCTGATGAGAGGATGGGCCGGCAGTAAAGGCATCCGGCATCGAGGCATCCTCGTAGGCGGCTTCCTCAGCCACCTCCATATCCTCGTCGACAAGAGGTATATTAGCCACAGCGGCAGCTAACTCATTGGTGTGGTTAACCATACATCTTCGGACCGTGGATGGTTGCCACTGGAAGTCGGCGGTGCAGATCCGAGCCTGCCGAAGCTAGGATAAGTCAATCCTGGATACATAGATAGTATTGGCGGGATCAAGGTGCTCCGGATCGAAGACGTCGAAATGGCGGGCGATGGCATAAATCACCAAGGCATGATATCGGACTATGGCCAGCATATTCTTAAACATGTTAAGAATATAATAGCCAGCACACACCCGAGTGCCTTGGATAGCGCTCTGCAACAAGAATAGCTCGGCCAGATTCACCTTGTTGGCCTCCTCCTTGCCGGTGATAGCATAGGAGAGGAACTTGTGCAGTATCATTAGCACATTATCCCGGATGAAGCCTGCCGGCATCTCACCCGATTGCCAATTATGGAAACCCGTAAGGAAAGTCCACGCAGCATTTGGATTGAAGTGGAATGGCGGGGCTTGATCCCCAACATGCTTTCCATGGAAGCCCATAATCCTGCATAGTTGAGAAATAAAAAAATGATGGGGAACTTCCCGTAATCTAAATGTACAGCAGGTAAGGTCAGCAGGCACTTCAAGTGTCGATAAAAATTCATGCGTAAGCACAATAGAGCATTTATTCGACATTTTAGCATACTTCTTAAGCCCTAAAACATCTAGATAGCACTCCATCTCCCTAACACATTCCAAGTTATTTAATAAAGTCTAGTCAAGAATGTGGGGAGGAGTTACCGGATTTTGAGTCCACCGGTCGTAGAAGAGCCCCTCCATGTGTGTCTCAAGGTGGAAGGGGCAGTTGTAGGTGCGGTGGAGGTCCTCGATCTCCTCCGATGGTGGATGGGAAGTGCTTGTTGTGGTGGTGTCGGGACAGTTCTTGTTGCGGGCCATTGAAGAAAAAGAAGAGGATGACCGGAGGAATTTGAATTTGAGTGATAGAGTTAGTGAAGGTAATTGGAATTTGGGTGTGGGAGAAGGTTTCGGAAAATTAGGGATTTGAGAGAAGGAAATTTGGGATTTAGGGTTTGGGATGGAGAAATTGGAGAAGAGAAAGAATAATTGGGAAGGAAAAGAAGAGAGTTAGGATGGAGGAAGAGGTTTAGGATGGTGGAGATGGTTTGAGATGGAGAAAGGAGGATTTTAATGGTGAGAATTGAAAATTTGGGAGAGAAGAAGAAGGTGTCGCGAGAGAGAGGGGAAGGAGAAGAAGAAATTGGGAAAAAATTATGGAGGAGAAAGAGGGTGGATGAAATAAGGGGGAATTCGTGGAGGGGTAGCGCTTGCTAGGGGGGATAGCGAGCGCTACCCTAGCACTACAATTATGGGACAGAGGGTTGGGCTAGCGCTCGCTTGGGGGTAGTGGTCGCTAGCCCTGCAGGATGGGCGAGGACAGAGCGCTAGGCTAGCGCTCGCTGGGGGCTAGCGGGCGCTAGCCTAGCTCTCGTGCGTTTTCTTGTCTTCTCGCGTGACTTGCCGTTTATTCTTCCCGACTTTTCCTATAACACAAGATCAACACTCAAATTAATCATTCCCTCCAACCAAGTACGAAACAAGGAAAAACAAATATGAAACAAGAAATAAAAATAAACAGAACAAACGGAAATAAAAGAACGCTTGTTTAACGTCATTAGCTCGACGGAATAAATGCTCAATTAGAGGGTGGATCTTCAAGCGGTGTTGACTCTACTGTGAAATTTGGTAGGCCATCACTCGATATACGGTTTCACACGATGCCCGTTCACAACGAACGAGTCATCATCTCTTTCCTTAGCAAGCTCCACCGCACCATACGGCTTCACATCCTTCACCACAAACGGACCGCTCCATCTTGATTTCAACCTCCCGGGAAAGAGTTTCAACCGGGAATTGAATAGCAGCACCTTCATACCCGACTTGAGATCCTTGTGGAGTATCCTCCAATCGTGGATTGCCTTCACCTTGTCTTTGTAGACCCGAGTATTGTCATACGCCTCATTCCGCTGCTCGTTAGCTCCGACATTGGAAGTGCACGGTGCTCCACCGCCTTATTCAAATCAAAGTTGGAGGCCTTGATCGCCCAATAGGCCTTGTACTCCACTTCAACCAGTAGATGACACGTCTTTCCATATACGAGACAGTATGGAATCATCCACAACACGCTCTTGTACGCAGTTCGGTACGCCCAAAGAGAATCATTCAACTTCACCGCCCAATCCTTCCTAGATGGTTGAACCGTGTTCTGCAAAATATTATTGATTTTCTTATTACTCGTCTCGGCTTGGCCTGACGTCTGTGGATGATAAGGAGTCGCGATTTTATGGGTGATCTCATTCTTCTTCATGAGCCTCTCGAACAACCTATTGCAAAAGTGCTTTCCACCATCACTTCTGATAGTACATGGAAAGCCGAACCTACATAAAATATTTTCCTGCACGAACTTATGCACAATGTGAGAATCACACGTCCTCGTGGGGATAGCCTCAACCCACTTGGACACGTAATCAATGGCAAGTAAAATATACTCGTATCCATGAGACTTAAGAAAAGTACCTATAAAATCTATGCCCCACACATCAAAAATTTCACCACAAGCATATTATTAAGAGACATCTCATTCTTACGACCTATAGAGCCAACCCGCTGACATCTATCACAAGAAAGATAGTAAGCATGTACATCTCTAAATAAAGTTGGTCAAAATAAACCTGACTGGAGAACCTTATGCGCCGTCTTTTGGCCTCCAAAGTGACCACCACAATGAACTTGGTGGCACATCTCCAACACTTTAGGTTGTTCCTCCTCCACCACACATCTCCGAATCACCTCGTCTTTCCCGAGTTTGAATAGAAAGGGCTCTTCCCAAAAGTATTGTCTGCATACATGAAGAAAATGCTTCCTTTCTTGGGAAGTGAGGTCAGGCCTTAACTCGCCAAAAGCTAAATAATTCACAATATCGGCAAATCAAAGGCACATTAGAAACATTATAAGCATGCTCATAAGGAAAAGACTCGGTAACAACATCATGAGATGATGGAGAAGGGACATGCTCTAAACGAGAGAGATGATCGGCAACGGCGTTCTCACACCCTTTTTGATCACGGATCTCAATGTCAAACTCTTGTAATAACAAAACCCAACAAATCAACGTAGGTTTTGCCTGAGGCTTAGTCAACAGATAATGCAATGCAGCATGATCACTATGCACGATAACTCTAGGTCCTATAATATAGGCACGAAACTTATCAAGAGCAAATACTACAGCTAACATCTCATTTTCGGTAGTAGTGTAGTTAATCTGAGCAGGATTCAAGGTAGAGCTAGCATAGTAGATAACACGCAACATCTTATCAACACGTTGACCCAAAAGAGCACCCACAGTAGAGTTAGATGTATCACACATGATTTCAAATGGTACAGATCAATCAGGACCAACAATAACAGATGCACTACATAACTTCTCTTTCGAAGTAATAAACGCAGCATGACAATCAACATCAAAATTAAAAGCAGTATCCTGAGCAAGTAAACGACAAAGAGGCTGACATATCTTAGAAAAGTTTTTAATAAATCTACGATAAAACCTAGCATGTTTTTTTGACTAAAATATTTTGAGTCACTCACAATTTAGAATGAGGTCATCTAGCAATAGTAATCTAACCTAAGTCGTATTCTCAAGGAAGACTTAACAGGGCAATTCGAATCTTTATTCATAAACGGAAAGTAATAAAAAGGATTTGATTTGAAGTATTATATCTAGGCGAAGAATGTAAATAAGAAACAAACTTTAAATATAATCTAATGAAGCAAAATAAATATAATCTAAGAACGCAATTTAAATCTAATCTAAGAAAGCGAATTAAATCTAATCTAGGAAACTGAATTAAATCTACTCTAGGAAAAGTAATAACTTGGAAATTGAATTCAAAAGAAATACGGAACGATAACTGGAAATCGAAAATAGAACAAGAAATATAAAGCATAAACAATAAAATGAATTAAAGCAATAAACGAAATAAGAATAAGTAAAGGGAAAACGAACAAACTTGAATTAAGAACTGGAAACGGTCTTGAATCCACAACGAAAGTTTGAATTAAGAACTGGAAACGGTCTTGAATCCACAATGAGAGTCTGAAAACGAAGTACAAATTGTGAATGTTGTAATCGGCTAACTTGAAGACGGAAAACAATGTAAAGAACTATCTAGGTCTCGACTCTCGGATCGAGGTCGAGAGAGCTAAACTATGAATGAAAAATATATGTAAAAGTACTAGAAAGTAGCCTAGGGTGTCGTGCCAAAATTGGAGTCAAAAGTCCGATCGAAAGTCATGTCTGTCGAATGAGAATCGCGTCGAGCATATATAGGCAAGAGGCGGGTCAGCGACCGCGTAGAGGTCAGTGGCCGCTGACTCGGTGGCTCCGTGCCAATCTAAGGTTGGTTGCAACGGCCCCGAGTTAGCCGCAAAGTCAGCAACCGCTGACTTGCTCTGGCGCGTGCTCCTCGGCTGGCTCGAGCACTGGCTCGGCCGCTGGCGCGTATGGCCTAGTCAGCGACCACGGAGTGTCACGCGACCGCTGACTTGTGCCTCAATACTTGTCTTCATTTTCTCATTGTTTCTCGATTCTTCTTCATTTCTTTTCCAATTTCGACGCTCGTTTAGGCCAATGATCCTGAAACATAAATCGAGCCAAAACATCACGGAACGAGGGAAAATAGTACGAATAAAGATATGGAAAACATAAGTTTAGACGAACAAAAGGAGGCTAAACACATGTCCTAGAAAACTTTTAATTCCCTTAACATCAGTCGGTGGAGGTAATTTTTCAATCACCTCTACCTTAGCTTTATCAACCCCAATACTCTTACTCGATACTACATGTCCTAAAATAATGGCACTACGCACCATAAAATGACTTTTCTCCCAACTCAAAGTAAGACAACTCTCAACACAACGATCAAGTACACGATCAATCTTATGAAGACAATCATCAGAAGAATAGCCAAAGACAGAGAAATCATCCATAAAAACCTCAACAAAATCATTAATCATGTCAGAAAAGATAGACATCATACATCGTTGAAACGTACCTGACGCATTGCACAGTCCAAACAGCATCCTCCGGAAGGCATAAGTTCCAAAAGGGCTGGTGAAAGTGGTCTTCGTCTGATCCTCCGGATCTATCGCGATCTGGTAGTAACCTGACAAACCATCAAGAAAACAAAAATAGTCATTACCGGCAAGCTTATCTAACATCTGATCAATGAAAGGTAAAGGAAAGTGATCCTTTTTCGTAGTCACATTGAGTTTCTGATAGTCAATGCACATTCTCCATCCAGTGACAGGTCTGGTAGGGACAAGCTCCTTCTTCTCGTTCATAGTCACCGTGATCCCACCTTTCTTGGGCAAGACATGGACTGGACTCACCCATTCGCTGTTAGCGATCGGATAGATGATCCCTTCAGCTAAAAGCTTAAGAATCTCTTTCTTCACAATCTCCATCAGGACTGGGTTGAGGCGTCGCTGTCCATCCATCTTCGGGAGTGCATCATCTATGAGCTGAATCTTGTGCATGCACATAGCCAGGCTGATGCCTCATATATCCGCTAGACTCCATCCGAAAGTTAGCTTGTGCTTTTTCAGCACAGCTACCAACTGAGTCTGCTGGCTATCAGTAAGATGAGTTGATATAATCACCGGCTTCTGCTCATTCTCCTCGATGAATACATACTTCAGATTCACATGAAGCTCCTTCAGCTCCAACTTCTCCGGGGCAAGTGGATTCTCCAACTTCAATGGAGGTGGTTTCACGAACTGAGCCTCCAATTTGAGTCTTTCCTCCATGTCGGCCGATCCCTTAAAAACCTCCTCCAATCTGTAATCATGCACAAAAGAAATCTCAGCCAAGGCATCAATAGAATCAATGAAGGAACAATCCTCAATAGAACTAACAGAAGGCATAGCTTTGTGCTTATGCAAAGAAAATAAAATTGTCTCTCCTAACACCGACATCTGAATATTACCATTCTTAACATCAATCAAAGTGTTAGTAGTTGCCATAAAAGTTCTACCTAGCAACAAAGTATGATCACGTCCATTCTCATGCACATCACCTATCTCTAAAACAACAAAATCCATAAGCACAATCAAACCACCAACACTAACAAGAATATTCTATATAATACCTCTAGGGTATCTAACAAAACGATCAGCTAACTGTAAACTTATGCGTGTCGGTTTTAACTCACCTAACTCTAATTCCTTAAAAATTGAGTAAGGTATAAGGTTAATACCAGCACCTAAATCGAGCATACATATTACAGTCTTACCATTCTCTAAAGAGATGGTGATAACGAAACTACCTGGATCTCGTAGCTTCTGAGGAAGAGGGTGCTGCATGATAGAGCTGGCTACCTCAGACACCATCACAGACTCGTCGTCTGTAAATTTTCTCTTCTTGGAGGCAAGCTCCTTGAAGAACTTCAGGTATGCCGGTACATTCTGAATAACGTCAAGAAGCGGTAGGTTCACGTGTACTTGGGACAACATCTTGTAGAAGTCTGTGAACTGCTTCTCAAGCTTCTCATTCTTCAGTCTGCTTGGAAAGGGAATCGGTGGCTTGTATAGGTTCGCCGTTTTGTGTAGTTGAATGGACGGTTGTTCTAGCTCCTTCCCTTTCTCGATATCCTCCATCACTTTGTCTGTCTCATCCTCGGGCATAGCCACCTTGGTGTCCACTTGTTCGCCACTATGTAGAACAGTAATGACCTGTAACTATTGCACTGAGTGTCCCTGGCCTGGTATCTTCCCTATCTGTTGCTGCTGCATTTGATTAACTGCTCCAGAGATCTGTCCCACTTAGCTCTCAAGGCATTTGATGGTAGCCTCTTGAGCCTCTCTAGCTAACTTGTTATCTTGCATGAAAGTTGTTAGGCTGTCTTCTAGAGAAGATTTAGGCTGCGCGTCTGCTCGCAGTGCAGGTGGGAATTGTGGCTGGAACTACGGTGGCGGCTACTGATACTGAGGTGGAGGTGGATAGTACCTTTGCTGAGGTGGGTAGTAGGACTGTTGTGGTGGGTAGTACCCATGTGGAGGTGGGTAGTACTGCTGTGGAGGTGCTCGTCGGGGAGGACAGTTTGTTCCTTGCCCTTGATTCATCCCCTTCCACGTAGAGTTGTTCTGCGCTCTCCATCTTGTAGTCTGCTGGACTGGATGTTGATCGAATGACGGTCGTAACGGAAATCCCTAAGCAGCATAGACTTCCGCCTCTCTTTCATAATTCATCTCCGCCATTCTGGTGCAGTTATTCTCATCGTGAGTGAGATCACCACAAATCCGGCACGGCTCAGATACCGGCTCGTGCTTGGTCACTGCAGAAGCCCTACTCATCATCAACTCTTGCAATTCTCGCATCATATCAGCCATCTGCTTCTTCAAGTCCGGGCTAACTCCGATCTCTCTGACCTCCACTCGCTTAGATTGAGAGATTTTCTACTGCGAGTTACTGGCCAGAGTCTCAAAAATCTCTACTGCTTCGTCGGCTGTCTTCTCAGATATGTTACCTCCAGCCATTGTATCCACCATAAACTGATAAGTGTGCTGCAACCCGTTGTAGAAAATCTGCCAAAGGAGTTCTGGCACAATCTGATGGTGTGGACACTGTTGCTGGAGATATCTGAATCTGTCAAGTGCCTCATGAAAAGGCTCGTCAGGCTCTTGAGTGAATTACATAATCTGAAGCCGGATTTGTTGCGTCTTGTGGTTCGGATAGTACTTGAGCAAAAAGGTAGTACTCACAGCCTTCCAATTGGGTAAAGATCTCACTGGAAGTGAGAGATACCACGACTTTGTCCTATCCTTGAGTGAATAGGGGAAACACTTCCTTAGCAGCTCATCCTCGGTAATAGTCTGGAGTGGAATAGACTGGGCAGTTGTGCATAACTCCCTGATGAAAAGGAGTGCATATTCGTTAGGCAACCCATAGAATGAGGGAAGCAAGTTGATGTGGTTGTGCTTCAGCTCATAGTTCCTCCCCGCAGCAGAGAGTACAATAGTGGATGCGGTGATGCCATAGGTTGGCCTGGCAAAGTCTCCGAGCTTCCTAGGTGCTTCATCTTCCTCGGCCATAATTACTAGTTTTTCTTCGAATAGTGAGGCGAGATCAAGCACGACTTCTCTTCTATTGATGTTTTCAACGTAGGGCACCAACTTTGGTCTCAAGCTCCGGCGACCTAGCATACACAAACCAAAAGAAGATCAAACGTACCTTGTGGGAGCAAAGAAATAACGAACAGAAAAATAAAATGCAACAGCAAATAAATGTCTAAAGTCTTCCCCGGAAACGGCGCCAAAATTTGTTTTCAACTTATTCTATTAAGTTACTCGCAATAGGACGAGATCATTATATATTAATAAGTTGACCCTAGTCGTATTCTCAAGGAAAGCTAAATAGGGCTTCATCTATGTTGTTCAACAAGAAAGCAATTAAATAATTGTGGTTTGAATGATTATTAACTAAATTAATTAATTACCTAGGCGAGTGAAATTAAAGGAATGGAGAAACGGATTATCTAGGCAAGAATTAAGAAAGCAATTAAATCATAAGTCGAATAACGAGGAATTTAAAGAATTAAATCTTGACATGCTTCGAATTGATTAATTAACATGAATGGTGGATTGAAAATAAGTAATTGGAAATTAATCACGAAAGAAGCAGCAAGAAAGGAAAACATAAATAAATGAGAAAGCAATAAGAACTCACGATTTAAACGGAAAATTAATGCACTAGAAAAGTCTTCGGGTTTGAATCACGAACGAATCCACAATTCAAAATAAAGAACGAACTAAGAATGAAAATCTAGACTACTGTGTTTAATCTCGTGGTCTAAACCCTAGAATGATCTGTTGTAGAAGTGTCCCCTATGAATCACCCGTGGAGGTTTTAAATAGGGAAAAAATTATGCCAGGGTAGCGCTCGCTACCCTGGCTCTCTGTCTGCAGGCGAGCTGAAGGGGGCAGCAGCCGCTAAGGGGGTAGCGGTCGCTAGCCCCCTTCTCTGACTTTCCCAACTTCGCAGGGGGTAGCGACCACTAGGGGGTAGCAGTCGCTAGCCCCCATCTCTGTCCGCTCTATCCAGTGATTACTAGGGGGTAGCGCTTGCTACCCCCGCCCTCGGCCTTAGATGCAATTTCTCCTCTCTTGTGCCATTTTTGTCCTTGTTTTCTCCTCTCGAGTCTTGTTAACTCCGTTTTGCCGATCTTTACCTATAATGTAAAATATGGAAAGCCAAAGCATCAAATCGAACGACAAAAATTAACATTATAAACCTAGTACGCGAGAGAAACGAGACTAAAAATGGATAAAACAATCTTCAGTATTGAGTTCTTTAGATTGTGTACCTGTAAACTGAACTCATTAACAAGTGAGTTCTAAAATAAGACTAAGAATCAAATTTCAGTTTTGGTCTTAATACGTCTTTCAGGGGAGGTTTTGAAATCTGAATCAAAAACCCTTATAAATATTTCCAAACAATTTCTCCCATTTTGATGATGCCAAAACCTATGGAGAACACCTAATCTATAAGATAAGATGTGTTAGTTAAACAGTTAATGGCAAACCAAAAGAATAATATAATCAGAGCCTGGACAACTAGAGTATTGTCATCAGGTTGAGATCAAGAGATAGACAAAAGATATGTATTTCATTCATATGTGAGATTCAGTACATGAGAGAATTCTGAAAGTAGAATGAAATACAAGATATGTGAGTTATGCAGAGGTCTTCAGTTTCTCTTCTCTTGATTTCTGAACCATCTTTTTCTGAACTTCAGGAGATATAGCATTGTACATCAAGTAAGTAGCATTCATGATTGTCCCATATGATCCTTCCAGATTTAGAGCATGACCAACAACTTGAGCAGGGACGATGGCTTCAAATGCAATAGGTATCTTGTCAAGATAAATGCCTCCTGGCAGAGTAGGTCTTTCAAATTGTTTGATAGAAGGTGCAGTGATCTGAATGTTAGACTTGTTAGCATCTTCTTTAATCATTTTGATGAAATCTTAATCAAGATAGTCATCTAGAAAATTGAGAAACAATCTATCTCTGTCAATCTATCCTGAAACTCCATATATGGTCCAATGATCACGCATCTTCACAAAATCATCCTTGATCTCTTTTCATTCATCACTTAGGTTGGGTCGAACCCATGTATCAGTATGAGCACGAGTGGGAGGATCAGATTGCATTGATCTCTTCTTCTTTCCTTGTAGTCTGATGGCATAAAGGTTGGTGGCTCAATGAGTGTCAGTTTTTCTTCTTTCAAACATCTTGGCATCGAAAGTATCCTTGATCTTCTGAAGTTTCTCCATTGCTTCAGGAGGAATTTGAATCTGAATAATAGGAGCAACATCATCATTTTCAGATCCAGGACTCATCTCTCCAGCATATATGTCATCTTCATTAAGTTCTTCCTCTTCAGTAATGGATGGTAAGACATCATTTCCTTTGGGCATGGAGGAAGGTTTTTCAGTAGAAGGAACTTCAGTTTGGACTAATGTGGGAGACTTAGTGGCAGCATCATGAGATACAAGTTCCTGGGGAACTTCTTTGAAACTCGGAGTGGCAATAATCACTTTGTCAGTGGCAACAGCATCACAGTAGACTCAGTGGCATCAATATTTGTACCCACTTCATTGTTTGGTTTACCTTGTGTATCAGAAGGTTTTTCAATTTGTGGAGGTGGAGGAGGAGGTTAAGTGGCATCAGGATCAGTGGCTGGCTCATCATATTGGGCATCAGAAGGCATGGAACCTGAGTTTCTATCTTTGTCATTATCATCTCCTTCATCATCTTGACCTTCAGTATCAGACAGCTCAATTTCAGGAGAGTCTTCCTTTTCTTCTTCATCCTTCTCTTCTTCATCAATTATCACATCTTCATCTCCTTGGATGTTTTCAGGGGCGCGAGGAAGGCGCATCTCTTCCCCCTTTTTGGCAGCATCAAGGGATTCAGAGAGATATTGATCAGCGTACCAGTTGAGAGCAGGGATACTAGGGAATTCAATGCCCAGAGAATTTCTTGTGGAGATGTCGTTGCAGAAGTGATCCATGTGTGAAATACGAGCTCTGCAGTGTGCAATGGCAACATCCACACGATTCTGATGATCATTTGTGGCAAGAGACATGGCAGATACATTCTCTGCACGCGTAGAAGATAAGATGGCATTAAGGCTGGCAGCATCAGTAGCAAGTTTAGCCTTTTCAGCCATGGCGAGAGCGGGATCTAATTGATGTACTTTCTCAAGGCGTTTCCTGATGCAAGAAAGATATTTCCCTTGAGAAGTAACATCAGAGACTTTTTCAACATCAGTGCGTAGGGAGGAAAGGTTCTGAACAGCAGTATCAACATCCGTTCTAAGCATAACAGCCTTGGTGTGATTGTTGTTGCAAGAAAGCACTATGGTTTTGACCTTGTCAGCAGAGGGAACCTTATAATGTCAATACCCCGTTCCAAGTGAGTGGGGAAAGTGGATCTCATTTCCTTCTTCATGAAATTTTGAAGATCAGCATACTGGGCCTTGATAGCCTGCTCGATCTTAGCATCAATGTCAATACTAGAAGATGAAGCTTGAATAGAAGAAGTGGCAGCACTCAGTTCAGCCTTCAGTGACTTGTTCTCAGTAGCCAAGGCATCAATCGATTTTTGAAGGTCATCAACATGATCTCGATCTATGCTTGCATGGCATTAATCAGGGAGGCGGCAGTGTTGGTGAGGCGAGTGCTCTTAGTATCAGAATACTTCTTGAGCTCAGCACATGTTGCTTGAAAGATAGAACGATGGTCATAGATCAATGCGCCATCGGAGGACAGAGCCTCGGGAAATGATAGTTCAGTGGCAACAGGCACAATGGCCGTGGAAGAAGGGACAGCAGCAGTAGCAGGAGTTTCAGTAGATGATGAAACTCGGCGTGTATAAGTGCGTCCAGCAGCAGCCTCAACTTGGTATGCCTCAGTATTTAAGAATGCATCTTTGGCGTCCTTGAACTGAAAGTGGTCTTGAAGTTCAGCTTCCTCGACCAAGATAGCGCTCATTCTAGATACCTCAATCTTGTATTGGAGAGCAGTAGAGTAAGCAAATCTGTATGCACGCCATATCCATAGCCTTTGAAAGAGGGCAGAGAGAGAAGGGTGGTTGTAGAGTTCAGGAAAGGAATATCCAAGAAATTGTATGGATTGGAATTCTAACTTGTTGATAAAAAGTTGGGCAAGGGAAGAAGGCACGATGGCTTGAGTGTCAGTGGGTTGAGAGCTAGAGGTTAAGGTGTGGTTTTCAGATCTGGGGGTTTTAGGGATAGGTTCAGGCTGGAGTTGGGGTGTAGGATGAGATTTAGGTTTGGTAGTTTGGGTTTTGGTTTTGGGCTTGGAAGACTAGGTTGGAGGTTGGATTTTGGGTTGGGATTTAGGTGGTGGTTGAGTCTGAGTTGTGGGTTGAGATGGAGGTTTGGAAAGAGGTTTTGTTTTAGGCTTAGTGGGAGATTTAGTTTTGCTAAGTGTTGAGGGTAGTTTGGTTGGTGAGATGTCAATGGGGGTAGGTTCAGATTGGATTCGCGGGGTGAAGGACCGAAGTCCAGTGGTTGGTTCGATGATGGTGAGGGGTTCAAGTTGGGGAATATCTTAAGGTTGGGTAACAGGTTTGCAGGGGCGTTTGGAGAGTTGATATTGGTCTTGGACATCCTCATCAGTAGATGAATCTAGTACATCCTCAACCAGGGTAGGGTTAGGTTTCTCTCTCGCCTGAGGCGTAATCTTCAGAAGCCTTGGAAGGGTTCCTCTTGTGCTTAGCAATCTTCTGAGTCTTACTTCATTGAGTTATTTACAAACTCGTTCAACAAGTTCATCCTTTCGAATGTCATTGGGTATGTTCTAAAATACATTTTCAGGTCACTTAGCCAACTTAGATGTTAGCTTTTCATTCTCATCTCTAGTTATCACAAAGATAGCTTGAAGATTACAAAAAATCTTCAACAAACACCTCATATTCTTCCAAGGAAATCCTTTCCTCAGTGATTGAACATTCCTCGACAGGAATAACTTCAGTTTTAGATTGAGATAGTATGCAATGATGTCATGTATGTAGAATTGAAATTAGTAGGATCTATGTTGCCATATGACATCACATGTGCATAGATTACCTGAGGTGATGAGTCTGAGTGGTTGCCCATCAAGCAGTGCTTCTATTTCTTCTTCATCTTCAGTGGCCATCAAATGTTCATCATCTGAAGAATCTGCGAAGTGTTTTTCAAACACCACTATGGAAGGAGAGTTTATTTGATCTACATCATCTTCAACCAGCATCGCTTTCCTTTCAGCGTTGCGTTGATCTCTTCGCAACCTGAGCTTATCTTTTTCCTTCTTGCTAAGATCTGGGCAATCAGGTTTGAAGTGATCAGGTGAACCACATTCATAGCAGACACCTTTGCCATGTGGTCTTTCAGGTTTGGACTGAGAAGAAGTCCCTTCCTGAGTGGTTGTAACTTCAGTGGAGGGTGGTGTGGCCCTTCTCATTTTTGTACCGGTTAATCTTCAAATCTGCACGTTCAAAACATTTGGCCATTAGTACATATTGTTCTATGATTTCAGCCTTTGACATACATTCGCTGTCAAGTCCTTTAGGCTTGGACTCCTTGGTTCGGCTCTTGTCGGCCTTGAAAGCAACTGTGTCCTAAGTGACAGTTGTTGGTGTAGTTTCTCGAACTGAATTTGTGATCTCAAAAATCTTTTGTTGTGCTTCATGGTTCTTCAGTATACTAAAGAGACCAGCGGTTGTGAGGGTGTTAAAATATGAACGCCCATTGATTTGTATTTGATATGGTAGCCAGTCTTCACGACGTAGACACCATACTATCTTCAAGTTGATCTCCCTTTGTGAATAATTATTGGCATTCAGTGCCCTGACCGAGGTTAGAATTTGCATGAGCCTCAGTTCCAGCTCACTAATTAACTCTCCTGGCATCTGCAAGAAAGCATCGAACTTTTGGCATTCAAGAGTTTTTTTTTTTTTATTTCTTTAGAACCTGCACACATTTGTTCACAGGTGTTCCACATGTCTTTGGTAGATTCACAATGTTTCACGTGGACGAGCATTAGTCTTTCAAGCGTTCCTAAGATGATGTGTTTTGTATAATTATCCAAGACTACGATCGTCTTTTCATCGCTTGTGTACTCGTGCATCGGCTTAGGAATAGCTCCTTCGACAGCATCATCTTATAGTCCTCAATGGAAAACATCGGCAACCTTGTAGTATTCTCCATGACAAAGGTAGATATGCAAAAATGAACAGTTAAGATTTCTGAAAGATCAATTTAAATTACCTTAAACACACTTGGGTTCAAGAAACAATGGTCGTTAAACACACTGCTCTGATACCACTTGTTGGTCCCAAAACGAGTGTTCTGGTGTATGGGGGGAGAGGAATACACCAGTTTAAAATTATTTTCATACTAAAACAAAGTTCAGTGGAGCTCAAATCTGAAGGGAGGTTGCTTCAGTCTAGAGTATAACTTTAGATAACAATCCTGCAGTCTACACTTAGTGTTTAACTGATGGACCAATATCTTAAGTGTAGCAATGTGGAAGTGGTGGTTTAGAAGCTTACTCGTTTGTCAAAAATCTTAATGTTAAAGTTCAGGTTTGCTCTTAATCAGTATTCAGTAGATGCAATTAGGAGTTCGAGAATAAGGAATACTGAAAGTAAATAACAAAGACACAGAGTTTGGTTTGCGTGGTTCGGAGATAAAAACTCCTACGTCCACGAGTCTCATTGTGAGTCAAGGGTTTCCAACTAAATGGAGTGTCTTACAGTGATCAACCTTGAAGGTTAGAATAACAGTGGATTCTGATCACTTCCAGCTAAGAAACTAATTCTAAGCTAGATCTATCTTCGGTTACAATTGAATCGCCACTTAAGAACACACTATAGAATATCAGGTACTGCTTGAGTGTTCTAAAATCTGAGAGAGTTGAGAGCGATAGAAGCTTGAGGGAATTGAGAGCTTGAATGCGTAAGAAAGCTTGGTAACCGGTGTTTGAAGCGTTAGAAGAGTCGGGGTATTTATAGGACAATCTCATGAATATATTCGTTGTGAGAGAGAGCTTCGTCCGTAGCATTTGAAATTCTTCCCGTTGGAGTCATCGTACTTTTTACCATTTTTGGTGTCTGCAACAAGATTCGCTTCACCTACTAAGATCTTTTCCAAAAGTGGTAATGCCTATAGGAAGTAGTGTAACACTCAGTGGTAAGCTTCCAGTGATCAAATACTTCAGTGCAGAGCTTCAGATGACGTTGTCTTAATGCTTCAATATATCTTTAACTTTAATACTTCATGATAGGACTTCAGTTGAGTGGTCCTTCAGTATTGGCGAATAAACCGAGTTATTGGAACTTCAGTACTGGTCTTATACTCAAGTCTTGAATTCTTCATATTGTACCTGCAACACTAAACTCCTTAATATATGAATTCTAAACAAAACTAAGGACTAGATTTTAGTTTTTGACACATTACCAAAAATAGGTTGATTTTAGTCTAAATAATTAGGGATTAATCTTGTTAACTTACATTTAATTAATTAAAATGTGAAAATTTGAATGTATAATCAAAATTTTTAAATATTTAATTTATATAAATTTTAAAAAATATTACAGTATTTATTATTACATACTTAAAATCCTTTACATTAAATTATGTGCTCGAAAAAAAATGTAAGTGAAACAGAAGGAGTATTTCTTAAATTTATATATTAATATTGGTTAATAAAAATAATAAATTTACCTTTAAAATGGACATTAGTGTGTGGAATTAGCCTATAATTTTGATAATGGAGGCGGCGATAAAACAATTATTATTATTTTATAACTTGTACACACAACATCACAATTGTAACAATTAATCATCTATACAGACTTTAATTTCGATAAAATCAAACTTCATTTGCAATTTTAAAAAATAGTTTAAAGAATTTATAGAAAGTTAGTGTATTTAAAATAATACATTTTAATATATTTTTTTAATTTATACAAATCAACGCGTCACCATCGCAATTTAGGTCGAATTAAACATTAACTTGGATAAAAGTCAATATTTTATGAATGGTACAACAAATTACCATAATCTTCTCTCTTCTCTCTCTTTTCTCCTTCCCCTTACCTTACCTGTCTCTCTCCATTTCATCCCCTTTTTATGTGCTTCTATTTTTTTTATTTCTCTCTTCTTCATAATCTCACTATTTTTTACAAACTTCAAAATCTAATAGTTTGTAAATTTAATTGAGTGGTGCATTTTATCTAATAAGTCGGTGCAAATGTATTAATTATGTAATGCATTTGATAACAATAATAAATAATTATGAAAATAATTAAATTATATTATAATATATATCCTAATTAAGGATAAATTATCCCTATATAAAAATGTAAACAATACATAATGTGTTATTATACATAATATTTCATAATGCATAAGATACACCATAACTAATAAATTGTAAATTTAAGTAAGTGGTGCATTACATTTACTAATTCGATGCATATGCATTACCTATATAATGCATTTGATAATGATATTAAATAATAAGAAAAATAATTAAACTATATTATATTAATGCATAACATAGTTAATACATATGCATCGAATTAGTACATGTAATGCACCACTTATTTAAATTTACAATTTATTAGTTATGGTGTATTTTATGCATTATGAAATATGTAATAACACATTAAATAATATTTATATTTTCATTTAGGTTTATCCATCATCAATTAGGATATAATATTAATATAATTTAGTTTAATTAATTTTCTAATTATTTCTATTGTGGTATGCATTGTAGCAGTTGTTCTCATGCAATAAAACTAGCTAGTTGCATCATAATATTTATTCTCCTATAATAAAAGTTTATATATAAATTTTAAATGTTCATCAGAATAATATGTTGATAATATAAATTATTATATAATGCATTTAAAGTTCAATGACAATGCATTTGCATGGAAATCGTAATGCCCCTAACTTGTTAGAATAAATATTGATATTACATAATATGAAAAAAAAAAATGCATTATTATTTATTAGATAGTGCATTATATTTAAGATTTTTATGCATAAAATATTTTAAGTTTTGATTTATTTTAATAAATATCACCAAATGCGTTATGAAGTTAAGATATAAAATTATATTTAAAAATGCATCAATTTAGTATATGAATGCATCCCTTATTTAAATTTAATACAATAAGAAACGTGTCTTAAAACTTTATATTGCAGTCAATCAAAATGCATTTTTTGATATTGATAAATTAATGTATAAATATTTTTTGAATACATGCATTCAAGAAAAAAAAAATTGATGCATTAGTTTAATAAAAATAAGTATTTAGTCTAATGAATATAGAATAAACATCATAGTTTAATTAATAATTAATTTTTATATAAATTTTGCAGATTGAACTATAAAAAAATTCATGATATCAATAAATTAATGCATCAAAATATTATAACACTAATTGAAAAAAAAAAACACGTTATAATAAATCAAGATTATTAATTTATACAATTGAAAATTATTATTTATAAATTATCTTGTAAAATAATATTTTATATGTTTTTTTATATTATGATCATTTATATGCATTAAAAACTTTTGATGGTGTACTAAATAGAAACTCAATTCTATGCAAAATAAATATTATATAGCATGAAAATTATAGTAATGAATTTTAAAATAAATAAGTCTAAATAGAACCACATTCTTATTTCTTATGAAAAGGATCCGTTCAACTTTATTGATAAATTTCCAAATTATCATAGTTTTACCATGTATAAAATTATCAAATCTCATAATTTTAGGATTTTGATTGGTTACTTTTCAAGTTAAAAAGTTACAATATTAACCGCATATCATATAACGATTGGTTACTTTTCAAGTTAAAAAGTTACAATATTAACCGCATATCATATAACCATATAAATTATATTAGAAAGTCAAAATTTAATACAAGCTATAGATCTTAATAATTAAAGGTGTAAATTCATTCTTATTTCTCACTTAATATCTCATTCTCATTCGATCCATTTTATATATATATATATATATATAATATGCAATATACTCCATACGAAAAAAAGTGATATACATGATATTCTAGTGTGGAATTAAATGAAAACTAATAAAAAAATTAATATTTTAATTCAAAGTTTAATTTAGTAGAATTCGTCGGAAAAAAATTAAGTATAAAAGTATAAATTAATTTTTCATATATATTAAAAATATTTTACTAATTAAAAATCATTTATACATTAAAAATCATCTTAATTTAAGATCTAAATATAGAAATTACAATCATGTCTAATTAATGAAGATATTTATTAATGATCTTTCTATAATTTTAACATAAGGGTATATATGCAATACTAAATTTCAAATTTATATATATATTTATTAAAATTTTAATAAACTCTTGAGAACATTATGTCTCCTCGTCATTATTCTTTCACTAGTCATCGTCATGAATCATCATATGCCTTGTACAGAATCATATCATTTAATTGCAATAAATATACCTACCAAAACCCAATGAAAAGAATAATAGTAATAAATATGTGCCATTTCATATATAGTAAGTAGAGTACTACAGCATTCTTACATATTCATACTTTACAACACACAAATACACCCAACACCTTCAATTCATTCCCCTCTTAATTATACTGATCAAAAATAACATAGTCCTAATTAAATTTAAAGATGTTTCTTTGCACATTTGTCTGCTACAATGCTTGCCCATTCCCCTAACTTGATCACCATGAAACAATCCAAAATTAGAGTACCTACTAATTAATCTCTACCTGGCTACATTAGCAATTAGCTAAAACTTCAAATAAAACCTAAACCAATTATTATAGCTCAATACCTCTGCTGCTGCTGCTGCCAATTACCACTACTATATCCATCAAAGTCACTTCTAACGGGCATCCCGGACCTATCTAGGCGGCCGGATCCGGGATAGGCTTTGTTGGTGAAGTTGGCATGCAAGGTAGACACTCTCTGGGTCGGCCTGGAATCACCATAGCCATGCACAGAATACCTCTTTGTAGAGCTTGATCTTTCATACTGAGGTGGCCTCTGTTTCGGAGCACTGAGGGACCTTACCTTAGCTTTCGATGATTCTGTGTAAGACATGTAATTTGGATGATCAGAGTAACCACTTAGGCAGCTACGTGTTCCATCGCTCTTGGTCGGGGTGAATGGTCCTCCCCTCTTGGAGCTGCCACCCCTTGATGATGCTGAATAGAATGCCGGACTGTTGTCAGCAGTGCAGAAGGCACTTTCATCTACATCCTCTGTGAACTTCAAAGGACTCAAAGACTGAACTTCGCCAGAGGATAGGCTACGAATGGACTGACGGGCCGTGGAGTCCTTTGATGTTGTGTAGCTCGGACAATTTTGGTCGGAGCCCAGACTGAGATGACAAGAGTAGAAGAGGCTCCGGCGCTTGGAAGTGACATGACGATCACCAGTATCCACTTCAAGAATCTTATCACTTCTAGAATCCTCTTGCTCCCACAATCTTCCACTTGTTCTGTTGTCCATCATCATGCGGGCAGCATGTGATTTTTCTTGATCGTAGTGTGGGATTCCGCTTGATCTTGAACCATTCCTCTGCATTTAGGTTTAGCACGAGAATGTGATTAGGTGTATGCAAGGTAAGACAGTTAACATATCATATCAATCAATCAAGAGGTGTTTATAACCAACCTTCAGTATTATCATCTGCTCATGCTTCATGCTCCTCGACCGACTAGAATGCTCGAATTTTTCAGGTGTTGCTGGTCCCTACACGTTCATTAAGTAGATTAGGTAAGGCATTCATAACTTTGTAAATTCGTACAACTACAAAGTAACATCTTCCATTTTACCCTGAACTTATGCAGCAAGGTAAAAAAAATAACATGGAAGAATGCAAACATGTTTATGAGATTCCAACTTGCTGTTGGTTTTATTCTTGAATGAAGCTGACATGACGTATCATCAATACCTTGATTCACTAGACAAAATTTATAAATATTTTGTTGAATATAGAGGTTGGCTAATCTTTGCTGACAGCACAAGCATTACGTTGAAGACTAGAAATGACAAAGTAGAAAATGGTCCCCTTTCTGATTAGGTGAGCTTTATGCAATAACACTACCAAGTACCAACCAATTCAAGTTTTAAACTAAAAGGAGGGGGAAATCAAATAATTTTCTCACGGGATAATTGAAGTGAGAGGATTTCGTGCTTGAATGTGGGGATTCAGACATCAAAATGCGCCCAGTCCGAGCTCTCACTTGTGCTCGAACGAGCGCTTGCAACCGATGCATGGTATATGCAGTTTGCTTTCTCACAAGGTGACCCCTCACAAGTGCTTGAAGTTTCACCAAGGCCTTGAGGGCCCGTAAAGCTCTTCTCGACTGAACGTACATATCAACACATTAGTAAATAGATATAGAGAGTAAGAATCTAATTACAAATGTCCAATGAAAATATGATAAAATGAGAAGAGAAAAGAAAAGAAAAGATAGTGTATTAATCAAAGGAGCAAAAGCTCAGACACCCATGAAAAATTTAAACTCTGTTGGCGCCCCAAAGATTTGGTTTTTCACTTTAAGGTAAAAGCCTGACAATATAGAAGATTGAGACATCTTTTATCAGGGACAGTACTGCAAAGTGAAAAGGAAATGAGCAATTGTGAAGCTCAAGTCATAAACAAAGTAATCCAACTTTATATCCAAACATGTGCACAAATCTTCCCTTTGAAGCTTATAAAATTGAGTATGTCCTAGTTGGCTCGAAACTTTTTAATAATACGAAGAAACTAATTTCAGCACAATTCACATCCTAAATCCACAAAAGGTACTGCTAAAACTATGCAATATATACTAGAAGAATAATAACGCAAAGGACATTGAAACCAAAAAGAGAGATAAAGCAGACATAAATTTCCCATTCCCAAAGAAATTAAAGGACTTCATAAAGCAATACGAGTAAAATGCATGTCAAAGAACTACTACCACTATCTTTCTTTACTACGCAGTGAAAAACCTTGACTTGCGACAACTAAAGTTGAATATTTACTCCATATACTATTGTTTTGCTAAATTACAAATGAGGTGTTGCACCGACCATAACAACCATGCCCACCCACACATGGAGTAAAGCCCATCAATACTACACATTTATTTAATTGAATAAACAAGTACAATTTGGAGATCATTCCAAATCCAACTAGAGAAATGAAAGCTAGACCCCAACTACATTAATTTTTTTGCATACCCATACCTTGACAAATTCTTTTTTTATTTGGAGGAAAGAAATATACTCCACTGTTGGACCTTTCCCAGTCGTCGTCTACACATCTACAGCATCGATTTTGACTCAACTCCAGATCACAATAATTTTATGAGTATAACTAAATTTGACCAAATCAGACACATATACCGATATACGTTTATAATGATATAGTACAACATACACTCGCAAAGGTGCAAGCACAAGCAGAAATTGGCTCACAAGGTTTCAGATGAAGGATTATATCACTAATCGGCGTCGTTTAGGATTTTACGCGTATCAATAGCTAGTTAATGAATTTGTGAACAGACAAACAAAATAACAGATACAAATTGGGGTCAAATTCATCGAATGTATAGCACTTAGAACACCGACACACGTTTAAGCTCCGTCATGAACGAGAAAGAGCGAGTAAAACCCAATTTTGCACTCAAATGTAGAGGAAGAGATTGAGAGGACACGGAAGGGTAAATAGGTACATTTCAAAGTTTAACGGCCTGTAGCACGAGAAGGATGAGGTAGAAGTGAGCACTAACCAGATATGCACGAAAGTGCGACTGGATCGCAACTGCCGCGCACTCCTCCCTTCCCCCGCCACGCGCCGCCGTGGACATGTTCCGGCCGCTGGTCGTGAGCTGGACCACAGCCGCGGCAGCGTGAGCAGCGGCGACGGCGGCCTCGGCCACGGCGGCGGTGGCGGCGGCGACGGCTATTGCGTGCTTGCTGGCCTCGGTGTCGTTGTGAGGGACTGGAACGACGTCATGCTGGGGATAATGGCGATCGGTCTCCTTGTAGGAGGATTTGGCGAAGCTCCATTTCTTCCGCGGCGGCGGTTTGTGAGAGTGGCGGTTGTTGTCATCGGTGCTCTTGAGGCCGAGGAGACTTCTGAACCATTTGGCTGCTTTGCCCATTAGAGAGAGAGGAGTTTTGCTTTTGCAGTGATGAAGTAATGGACTGAAGAGAGAGGAGAGAGGAGAGAGAGAGAGAGAAATAAGGTGACGACGGGTCAACTCAAAAGAACTCGCTCGGATTCTATTCAGAAGTTGCGGGCTTTTATAAACTGTGGAATTTATGTTCTTTTTTTTTTAGAATTAAATGGAAATCAGTAAATGTAAAATTATAAATATAGTCCTACTCCTACAGCTCAAGAGTAAAACAATAGTTTAGTACAGAAATTATCAGAATCATTCATATTGTCCATAAATAATTATACTACGTTTGTTTTGTTTTTTTTGGAGGTAAGCGAAATCTTAATATTATTTATGAGTGAAAAGAAGAAACAATGCAAAGACAACTACTATATGTGTTCACGGTTGGTTAAAATCAATGTGTATGGTTATTACTCCATTTATCATGTTATTTATATTATTTTGATCAAAATTGCTATAGAACATAAAAGGCGGATAAAAAGAGTAATCCATTTCTAATCGTAATTGAATCATCAGTTCATCATTTCTGATAGAGACTAATATTAGCACTACTCTTCGAATGAGTAAAAGAAGTACATTACCGAGAAAAGATACCGTCGTGAAATAAATTAGGCTCGGGTATACACATAAGCAAAGAAAGGTCTGAAGATCTCTAAGCTCTGATTAACATCTAAAGGATGAGATCTGAGCTCTTATCACCTCTACACTTGATTACCTCTAAAATTTACTTTAAGGGGTCTGACAAGTATGAAAGTCATGTTTGTAGTACTGCCCCACATGTGTCAGTTTCATATCTGACATATGTCAAGGTTACTGAAATATGCAATGATGGCGCCTAACAACCATAGTGGGGACCATTGCAACGTGGTAAATCATAATTGGTCGAGCACTATTTACACCTAGCACATTTGAGGTATATTATTAATTTACCCTTTATATACCTAGCTATATATACTCATCATTTGCTTCGCACACAAGAGAGAATGAACACTTGTCATTTCTTACGCATTCTCTTAAGTCTACACAAAACTGACTTGAGCGTCAGAGTGTCTTACGAGAGGACCCCCGACCCCTCCTCCGGTCTTGTTTTGCAGGCCTTGCCCGCAACTTTAGGATCGAGCAGTTTACATAATCAAGCTTCACCAAACTCTTGAAATCTTCATACGTGTTTCATATTACTTTGTTGAAGAATAATCTTTAGTCTAACCGTTTCATTATTTCATAATCATAACTATATAATGAATGGATAAAAATTAATATAGGGTTAAAAAATGTTCAGGTGCCAAGAGTTCGGATCTGGACTATCAAAAACGATTATCATTCTCGCAATTTTATTTCGACTTTAAATTAATGTAATTTTAATTTCCTTTATCAAATATATTTTTTAATTAATAAAAATTTATTTATTTTTTATATTAATTTATATTTTCTTAAATATTCATTTAAATTTTGATAAAAAAATATAAAAATAAAAATTTCACAATTAAATATGATAAACTCAAAAAATCCAAAAACTCCCGGCGTGAAGTTTTTTCTACGAGTGTTTCAAATTAGCATGAGCTCTCACCAAAAAATTATCAAAATTCTAAACATGTTTTCGGGTAGAATAAGTATTTTGATTGAAATTTTAAAATTTTAGACAAGTATTGGGAGTTCAATTTAAACGCAAAATTAAAACTCTCAATTATCAAGTCGTAAACCCATAAATACATGCACACACTTGCTTTTGTAATCTTTTAGTATTTCTAAAATATTTAGAGTACAAATTACCATAAAGTGTTAGACTAGTTTATTATTATAATACACTTAATGAAATATAAAATGGGACATTTAAGATGGTACGGATGAAGTATTAATGAAGCCGTATGATTACTTTTTATCAAAGAGTAAAATTTGTATCAATTTTAAGAACATTCCACAATTTAATTGGAAAACCAAGATTAGTATTGAGATTGTGGACAGAGAAATTTTTAGTTCCGAACACATAAACTAATTCAGTGTGTTACTTAGTTTCAACTTTCAAGTACTTCCATTTCGGTCTTGCTATTTCTATTTCCTGTTGAAAAACATAAGTTTTTGTTCAAGAGTAGCGCTCCACCGCCCGCGGTGGGCACATCTTAATGCGCCCGCGGTTGATGTGGCAATGCCACATCATTGACACGTCATCATATGAGTCACTATATTTTTCGTTTTTTTATTAATTTTATTTTTTTTATTATTATTTATTAAATAATATTAAACTATACCCTAACCAATAAACCCTAGTCGGAAAGTGATAATTAATAAAAAATATTTAAGTTTTAATATTTATCTACGTGGCATGCCACATCAACCGCGGGCGCATTAAGAAATGCCCACGGCGGGCGGGTGAGCATTTTCGTTTTGTTCAAATAAAAAAGAAATCATGTACGAGAAATGAGAATAAATTTAAGTCATTCATTTTAATAAATCAATGGTTGTTATCTTCTCTACAAATTAACGTTCATCTAAAAATTAACTTTCACATCCCTAAAATAACAAAAAAATATTTAAATTAAATCAATCACAACCATTGATTCTAGATAGATTGATAGTCTATATTCATTCTCATTTTCCACACATTATTTCTTTCTCACACGAACCTAACCATATATATATTGAATAGAATGAATAATTGAAAACTAAAACAAGTTTTCAATAATTACAAATTCTGCTCGATTTTTTCAATATAAATAGTAATTCAATAATTAAACATTATATCTCATTTGATACATAAGTTATAATTTATCATGTCATATTATTTACTCTATTCGTTCCATTTTAATTGTCCTATTCGTCTCATTTTAATTGTTCTATTTTATATTCAAATAAGTATATTATTATAATTAAATGAGATAATTGAAGTGATATAAATGGAGTATTTTATAGTTAGGATGACTTTATATTATAATAACATGACATGGTAAATTATAACTTATGTATAAGTGGGACTAACTGTAAATTGTATGATTAACATCAACACCGAAAATTTAAATTGATCTACCCATCATTTTAAATGTCACTAATCATTAACATTAATTTCAACCAAAATATCAATTTAATATATTTTCTCATACACATTATTGATTTTGTAACAAACAAAATATATATATATATATAATATTAAGTTATACTTTAATTAATAAACTCTAATCATAATGTGAGAATTAATAAAATTTTTATTTAAAATATAATATTTATTTATGAGACATGTCATCATTTATTTGCGGGCATATTAACCCCATCTACCATGAGCGAGTGAGCATTTTTTATTATAACTATATTTAACTCCATCTAATTGTTTTCATCGTCATTGCTCATTAGAGGGATTTTTATCCTGTTGTCCAAAAGAGACCTCCCATCAGATTAAAATGAAAAATACACTAATACAATAAATTTACTACTTATAATGAGATAAACACAATTATATCCATTTATAAATTGTCTTATGAAAAGAAAAGAAACATATAGGTATGAATGTCAATCGGGTTAACTTACTCGGTTTCGGGCTAATCCACTTGAATTGTTGGGCTATTCGGTACGGATTAAATCAGGTTGAAATTATTTCTAGTTGAAAATTTACAACCCTAACCCTAAACTTTCAGTTTTCGGACTAATCCATCGGGCCAATCGGGCTAGAATATTTATGAAAATATTTAAAAAGTATGTATATATTTTATGATTTTATATTTGAAAAATATATATATTTGAAAATATAATAAATTAAATAAAATTTTAAACATAGTTAACTATTAAAATTAAATATGAATAAATTTAAAGAGAAAATATAATGATATTATACCCAAATTGTGTCATAATAATATTTTAAGTGATTGATTAATTGATGGGTATGAAAAATACATTTTTTGCATGAAAAATCAAATATTATGCAAATAATTATTTTTTTTTTCATTCGGTTAATCGGGCTAACTCTCGAGTTAATTTTGGTCCAACCCATTCGGGCTAAAAAAATATTTTGAATCATAAATTTTCAACTCTAACTCTTTTCGGTTTCAGATTGGTCTTCGAGTCAATTCACTCTTTCGGGACAAATTGACATCCGTAGCGTATAGTCATTTTAGAACAAAGCGAAAAAAGATCAATTTTTTTTTTCTTTTTTCTGAAATAAAGATTAATTATCGCATGCAATAAAATTTGGAAAGAAAAGCATCTCATAAGTAATTAGAGCAGTGGGTACATACGTAGTTAATGATGGTAAGAGTCTGTCTTATCACATCAACTGCAGATATTGATAATAATTCTTAGACCTAATATATTCAAAAGTGACATGAGTCTGATTATTTAGACATAATATTGGTACTATTCCACTTATTCCCAAACTTTATCTCTATCCAACATATTTTTTAAGAAAATAATTTAATTTAAGTGATGAGTTCTAGTATCACTTAATTTGTTGTATTTAATTGAATTAAATTTATATATAAAATGAAAAAGTCTACTTATAAAAAAGAAAATAAATTGAATAACAAATTTGTGAACGAACTAAAATGATAAAATGAGTAATAAATTATTGGACAATGTGAGTTTTCTTTTCATTCATGACTTAATTGATTATGATTAAAGGGAAGAGGTCTAATAATTTAATTGTTTGGATCTAAAGGTGGAATAAATTAGTTAGAATGCATGGAACTTTAGACACTAAGAGCATCCTTAATGGGGGATTCTCAAAATTGGGGCTCGGTGATATTTCCGTAATTAAATGAAACTTTTTTGTGTGGAATCTACAGTTTTTAGAGAGGTTGTGTTGGTTGGTATTAGTGGGAGGCTCTCAACATGAGGCTCTCTCTTTGATTTGGAATGATTTGATATATATTTAATTTGGAAAAAATGTTCTTAATTTAATTTATTAATTTAAATTGTAATATAAAATAAATAAATAAATACGAAAATAAATTAAATATTTATTTTTTGCTTAATATATTAATTTATTTAAATAAATAATATTAAATTTAAAATAACATATTTTATAAATTAAAATACAAAATACAAGAAATTGAAATACAAGAAAATGAATACAAGAAATTATAGGAATTTATAACACACGGAATTTAAATACAAAATAAGAAACTAAAAAATACACTTAATCTAAAGAACCCAATCGAGCATAAATTTCTTCGATTAAATCATGTTCGAGCATCTCGTGAGCACGCCTACAATCTAAAGAATGAAATGAAATGTGATATTTATAGATGTAGATAATTTAAATAATTAATATTTTAAAAAAAAGTAAAAAAAGAAAAGAAAATATGGTGGGGGCTTGGGAGTCCTCCACCCACAACAGTTACAATCGTCCGACCTCCCGAGGCCAGCGGCTGGCTCACAAATGAGAGGCCGACCTCCGAAGCCTCCACCCCGCAGCGGCAGACTCGTGCCCGGACTCCAGAGGCCGATTGTCTGCCCGCGGCCTCCCGAGCTCCCCCACTGGGAATGCTCTAACCAACCTAAATTGAAATAGAGGTAGAAAACTAACTTGGATATGATTTGAATTTGGAAAAATTGAAATCGTCAAGAATGGGAGCTTTCAATTCCGAAACTACAATTGACTTATATTTTTGAAATGTATATTTTTTAATTTTAAAAATATTTATAAATATCTCATATTTTTAATAGTTGTAGTGTTATTTATTTTCCTTATAATTCTTATGTGAATGTTACTAACTCTTATATTTTTTAATTTTACAAATATCTATAAATATCTCATATTTTAGATTGTGGTGTGCAAACCCCTTATAGATTGTCTAGTTATTTTGCTTTTTACGTGGTTGGTTGAATTTGTAGGATGTTTGTAGTTGTTTGTTTGGTTGAAGACATTTCTTCATGAAGTAATATTTTCTTCTTCCAAAACAAAAAAAAAAAACTCTAATATTAGAAGGTTTTGATATAATATTTCACATGAAATTTATAAACTTAAGTGCAAATAAAACATTATTTACTAAAAACTAATAACCTTCATTTTAAATTTTATTTCGAACAATCCGTGTCCAAGAACTTATTAAAAGAATATAACATCCATTTAAAAATCGATAAATGTTGGAACTAAATCAAGCTTGAATAGAGTCATCGACAGTTTCAATTTCGAACTGAAGTGATGCAGAGATTCAAACTTATGTTAGCGTACCTATTTGAAAGGCAATTAAACCAACACTATGGTGCTATCAAATTTCCTACCTTTATTATGAGTATTTTTCTTTACATCATTACGTGTGTTATTATTATTTATGGCCTACCGTAAAAAGGATATGATCATCTGTCCCGTATTCAATGTTTCAGAATTAAATATATTATTTTATTTAATATTTTTAAAATAAAAAATTTATTATGATATAATGAATCACAATTAACATTGTTTGCAAAAAAAAAATTAAACTATATACCCTATATTTGATTTATCAACGCGTAAAAATTAATTAAAAATGACATTAAATGTTAAAAAAAAATTATATGTCTAATTTGGGTGAGATGAATCCTAATATCGAGTATATAATTAAACAAAAACATATAAAATTTAAATAAAAACATAAAATTAAAATTTAATTATCAAACATGCAGTGTGAGATACAAACCTGAGATAAATGATCTCATCCAATCGTGTAAGTTCAACCTTAATATACTTTGTATAGCGTTTTTTAAGAAAGCATTTTATATATAGGTATCTCTGTGAAATATTATATTGTGCATTAATGTCAAGAATAGTCATTTAATATAATAAAATATCAATAATGGCCGGTAACCAATTTATTTAATGAGTTATATATGAATAGTACCCCTTTCCGTAACTAAAAATTAAAAATGCCCTATCTTGTAAAATTATATGAAAAATACCCAAATTATGAGTTTGTGACTCTTATACCCTTGCTTCACATAATCTCTCTATTATCAATATAGTCAAACATAATTAAAACTTCAAACGGAATAAATCATGCAGTTCTTAATCAGGCCCATCACTCTTCCGTATAAATAAATTCTATATTAATACCAATTTTTATACCTTCTTTGACCGATAAGCTGTCGGGTCGTATCCACCGGAAATTTTAGGGACCTCGTCCAACCACCCGGAACACCGTATGGTTTCCAGACGCAGACTCCTTCAACCGCTCACAGCACAGCCCTCGTTCGTTTCCTACCCGGGGCGTATAAGTATTTGGTTGGTACAAATAAAGAAAATATAAATATAGGAGAGGATGAACAAAAGCCCAAATCTTATTAAGGAATTATAAATATATATTACATACTAATTTAATCTCCTTTAGGGAGGAGACTAACTTGTTTAGCTACCTATGGTAGCGAGAACTACTATCATAAACTAGAAAGAGGAAAGATTACAATGTTTATTTTTGGAGAGAAGTAGGAGGATTTTCGATATCCTTCCCTTTCTCCAAATGCTTGTTTATATAGGAAGCTGGAAGCCTCCTATTCCTCCATTATTGCCTCGGATTCCTTATCTTTTGTTATAATGCTTCTTCACGTGAAGCTGGTTCCTGATAAGGCTGCCGACGCAAACATCTTGTAGTGGTCGGACCCCTTCTTTTGAATTTAGTAGTCCGTCCTTTTAACTTTATTCCACCGACGATTCTTTTTATGGTGGAACGTCTTTTTCTTCCACCCCCCATTGTCGTTTTCTTTTTGGTGGGTGCTGCTTTATCAGATGCTTTCTTTTTCTGAAGGCATCTTCTGCTTTATCCTCACATGACCGCTTTATTTCTGTCGGCCATCTGTCTTTTTTGGAGGGCCCATTGGAGCCTTTCCTTTTGGAGGAGTCTTCATCTCCTCATACTCGTTGGCTCGAAACTTCTTCTTATCTGGTTTAGGTAAGAAGCCTTTTCCGAACTCAGGTTCACGTTGGGCTGGACAATCTGAACATATCCTGGACGCCCAATGGCCAACATGAGCCATATTGCAAAACTTGCGATGGGTTTCTTTACTCATCGCCATCTTGTTTTCCCACAGAAGAGTTCTTTTTCTCTCAAAAGCCTCTTCTGCAAACTTGGTTGTCTTCCCTGTCATAGTATTTAACAGGAATGATCCATTCGCTGAGTTCTGAAAGAACTTGAATGGAAACTTGACTTTGTCCATCTCTGTAAGACAGACCCATAATCCCCATGCTCGCCTTGTTGTTATTTGATCATCTGAGATTGCGGCGATCATTGGAATTTCACTAGTTGGTGCATTGATTTGGTTGAAGGCATCCATTCGGGGTCTTCGTAGCCTTATGTAATGGAAGGCTTCGTGATTCCCCTTTCCTGCAGGTTCTGGGGCTGCACTTATGAAATACAGCTCCAATGTATCACCTCGGCAAAGTTGTTCGTTATTTGCCCAGGTATCATAAACCGCTTCCTGGATCCATCGGGGTAGACCTTTAAGTTCAGGAAACGCTGGGGACGTAGTATAAACTGAGGCAAGGGCCCCAAATTCATACCACTGCTTGACATCTTGGGGTTTTGATCCGGGCAGCATCCATACCCTTGGATATTTCCCCAAGCCATCAATCCTGGTATTACTAGGATTAATACATGCTCTTGTGAGTAATTTCTCCCAGCTCGCTTGATAAGCCTGTTCAGCAGAAGAGAAAATAATCAAATTAGTATTAGACTCAGATTTGCCTGTTATAGGCCTGAGGCTAATCTCTCCCTCTTTTACCCCAGAGGTGGAGGGTTGACATGATGGTTCAGACGGTAAAGTCTTAGCATCATCATTTCCTTGGGCTAGTGGTTCAGACTCCACCAGCTTAGGACTTGCTAGAGGGGTATTTGAATCCCCATCTACCGGTTTAGGTGCCGGAACACGAAACTCTGCTATCTCCAGAGGTTTTCTGGAAGCCCGCAGGATTGGCTTTTCCAAAGCCGACCATAACTGAGTACTGGTCAGCATACTGGCTCGTATTCTACCAGAGACTTTCATCTTATCGGTAGCTTGCATCTTCCCCATTTGATCGGCATGGAGAACGCACTCGTCCCATTCCTCCAAGAGCATTTCCAAATTTTCTCGGAGATGCTTTTGGGCTATCATGATGGATCTAACCTCAGCTGGCTCCATCTCTTGTCAGAAAATCTGCAAGAATATTTTCATGAGATTTTAACACAACAATATCATAAATATAATATTGACATAAAGCTTGCCATCTAAGTAACCTAGCATTTTCAGGTTTTGATGCTATGTTATTTCTTAGGAAAGCTTTAACCTGTGTATTATCAACTTTTAAAGTAAATTTCTTTGCTAATAAAAATAAAGGCCATTTTTTAAAAGCCTTTACTACTGCAAAGAATTCCTTCTCGTTGATATGCCATCTGATGGCCTCATTTTCTGAGAATAAACCACTACAATATCTGCAAGGTTCTTCTCCATAAGGAGTGATCTTCATGAGGACTGCTGCCCACCAATGATCACTTGCATCTGTATAGAGGACCAGATCATCCTCATCCTGTGGAATAGAAAGCTTTGGGAGATCTTTACATTCCTCCTTTAGCTTTTTCATTCCCTGTCGATGTTCTTCCGTCCATATAAACGGAACATCTTTCTTTAGTAGATTACTAAAGACCTTCCTGTGTTTCGCAAGATCTTTGATAAACATTCCTGCGAAATTAACAACTCCCAGAAAACTCTGAAGTTGTTTCTTCTCTTTTAATGTCTCTGGAAAATCCTGGACCTTCTTCACAATATGATCTTGCAAAGTTATTCCAGACTCATCGATCTCTATTCCCAAAAACTCCATTTTTTGGGTCGCAATTACTGCCTTCTTCTCTGAAAGCACTAATCCTTCTTTATAACAAACATCTGCAAATAAATCAAGATGTTTGATATGTTCATCCATATCTTTTGATGTTATAAGTATATCATCAATATAGACAAACATAAAAGAAAAATAATCTTTAAAAAGATTATCCATCTTTCTCTGGAAAATCTGGGGAGCATTAGCTAACCCCATTGGCATTACGTTCCAAACGAAATGCCCCTGTGGTGTTGAGAAAGCTGTAAGTTTTTTGCTTTCTTCCTCCATGCGAATCTGGTAGAATCCTGACTTGCAATCAAACTTTGAGAAGACCTTAGCATTGCGTATGCAGTTAATAAGGTGATCTCTACTTGGAATAAAATATCCATCAAACTCTAGAATATCATTAATCCCTTTGTAATTAATGACAAGTCTAGGTTTACCTCGCTTGATCTCACCATGATTCCTTACCAGAAACCCAGGGCTACTGTAAGGTGAACTAGCCGGCTCGATCAACTTCATATCAAGATGTTCCTTGATAATAATTCTCATATCCTTCTGATCAATCAAGTTCATCAGGATAGGTCTGAATCTCACAAACTCATGCACCCTCTCCGGCTTCACCTTTAAGGTTGCTTTGAGTTGGTTCTTCTCCCACCAGGCCAAAGGATTCTCATTGTAGCATCTCGAGATCTTCCTTTTGACATCGGCAAGGGACACCTGCATTTCAACCCTAATTTCTTTGTTAGAAATCAAAGCTGCTTTAAGGATCTGGATTTCCTCCTCTTGAAGATCATCCTCCCGGATGCAGCTAAGCACTGCTTCGCTAAATCTTCTTTGATCCTTCATCTTTGGATGACGAAGTTTGCCTTCATCATTCATATCACCACGCTTGCTGCGAAAGGCTACGGGAATCTGTCGATTAAACGCCTTCCTCAGTCTCTGAACAATGATTTTATGCTCACAATTGGTTGTGAACACTAATCTTCTTCGCTCATTGTCCTGCGTGTATCGTTTGAACATCTGTAGGAAATTATTTCCTAACAGAACATCAGCTCCCGTATCATGAAAATACATCGGTGGAGTTTTAACCTTATACCAAGGTGTTTGTCCCGCTCCTCCAATTAATATTTCCACTTCTTTTACTCCTTTGGATAAGAGTAAAACTCTTTTAGAGAAATCCCGACCAGCAATTTGAGGTAAAACATCCTCAACTTCTTCTGGGAAAATTCCCCTTCTTGCTGTGCATATGCCTGCACCTGAATCAATATAGGCCGAGAAGTACTCTGACTTATATTTTTCATATAACACTCCCACTGGAATGTATATCGAGAAAGGACTTGTCATACGATTAGGAGTCGTCTTTCTTCTATCGTAATCATCATCCCTTGGTCCATCGGTTTCCAGGGCTTGAATCTTTCCAAAAAATCCCGCCCTAGGATCAGAACATCTTCTCGTCCTGCTCTGCCTTTAATCTCTACCATAAAACCCCCTAGGTCAAGGGTTCCATTGTAATGGTTAACCTACGGCTGCTGGAGATAATATAAGACACTACATGGAAAGTTATTTTCCCATCTTGTAGCATCAAATCTGGTTGTCATCCCTCTCCATCCCTCTGGACATTTCAGATTGACTGAAACCTGAGGATTCCCTGGGAATTGGGGCTGACTTTCTTGTATAAGTTTCCTCCCAAAGGGTTGAGATATAATTCTATCTCCTTGGAAGGATAGTCTTCCTGAGCTTATCTTAAGACTTTGATCATGTCTTATGACTGGCCTCTCTTGAATTCGAATGTTGACCTCCCTCCTTTGTGGAATCTCCATTCTATCGGGACCAATTGCTGTAGTCACCTTCTTGAAGATATCAGGTATTTCGATAAAAGGTTTTCCTAAGAATAACTCCGTATGATGGGAGTTGGAAAGTGCATACGAAATCTGATATGTTATCGAATAAGGTGTATTCCCTTCATCCAATAACTCCTTCCTCTTGAAGTCCTGATATAGCGTCAGAGCTTTACTGAAACCCGAGTCGTTGAGATTGTATGCAATCTTAGGATATACAATCCCCACAACTTGGCCTGCACAAAGATTCCCCGTGATGGTTCCCATCACCGAATCTTGTAGGTTTCTGATTCTCCTATCACATATGGCTATGTCGATTGGAGCATCAATTCCTGTGAACATCGTGGATTTGAGAACCAGTTGAATTGCCCCGATATGAATCCATCTCATCTTTTCGGCAATTTCTGGTTTAAGTTTCTCCAAATCCTCACGTATGTCGCTTGCTGGAATCAATTGCATCTCCACTTGATTCCCCGTAAACTTGATCGGAAGCGACATCTCTCGTCTAGTGATTCCGTAGACGATGTGATGTTTCCTTCTTCCCAAACTGAAATTCCTTAGAACTTCGTCTAGGTTGCTGGCATTAAAACCTTGATACTTCTGAATGTTCAAGGTTTTCTTCATGATTTTGTCGATCAGGTTTGGCGAGATCATCGTTCGACTGGAAAATCCAGTTCGATCCTCTTTCTCCTGATGACAAGACTCAGCTTCAGTCTGAAGATTCTGTAGATCCATCAGAATCTCCATCCCTACTAAGAATCTCTTCTTGCTCATATATACTCTCGTCGGAGGGTATATCTTCAAACTGGTATACTTGAACCAATTCTTGGTAGTATATGGCATCTTCGATGTCCGGAGTAGACTCGAACCTTCGCATGCCTCTCTGCTCGTTATCTGGGCAATTTGTTGAAATATGCCCCTTGGCTCCGCAGGTCCAGCAATTACAATCCTTAAAACTTTCATTAGCTCTGGTATGAGCTTTTCTAAAAGTTTTCTTTGCTGGAGTTCTTGAACTGGATCCTTGGAACGAACCCCTGCTTCTAGCTGGTCCGCTTCTTTGTCCAGTTTTGTATGATCTAGCCTTCTGTCTAGACCACATCGTCCTTGGCTTCCAAGATCTTCCTCTTGGATTTCTTTCTTTGGAATAGGGTTGGTACCTATTCTTTCGTCTTTTGGTTATTGATGGCTCGCCTCCAATAACAACTGGAAGATCATTATCTTCACAGTTAAGGTGAGCTGCTTTGTTGATTCTTCGCAGCTTCTTCAGGTTTTTCTGAGCAGTGGCTTGCTGACACCACTCTGAAAGCTTTTGATGTACATAAGACATCCTCTTGGCGATGCTGTCACTGCCCTTGGGGATATAATCTCTTATCATCATCTCCTTCCATGGGCTTGGAAATTTTAAGAAGAAAATTTCCTTCGCGATAGTCTCATCAGCTTTTGACTGATGCTGGTAGATCGTAAAGAGTTGAAGAAATTTATTGAGCGCCTTTGGATCCAAGACTGTGAGTCTTAGATTATATAACGCCAATAGATACTTTCTTCTTTTCTCTCTATCGAATCCCTCGTAATATCATTCTCCTATGAAATGGTCCTTGAAGAGGACACTCATTCTTCGGATAATCTCCGAGTAGGATTCCACCTCGAAGCATTGATTTCTTACTTCGAGGTGTAATCCTTCCCAGGCGATTTTTACTACGCCTGCGAGACTGGTTTCAAGAATCTTGACCAGTCCTTCTTTGTTAACGTCGAGAGTAGCTGCTGCAATCCGCATTGCTCCTCCCCACTCGTCGATCACTGATTCTCGATCTTTGAAACTGACTTCATCAAGATCAAGCATTACGCCATATGGATGGATGGGATCCAGGGTGGCCTTTCCAACCGGTGAATCTTGGATTCGGGGTTGTCGTCTCCTTCTGGTTCTCTCCATCAGTATGGCTTCGTCTGGTACCGTCGAGGTATATGAGGGTCCAGCATGGAAATCACGAGCTTCTCTCATGACTTCTTCAGGTGGTGGTGGTACTTGCTGATTTAATGGTACAGCAGCGTTTCCCTCCCTGATGTGCGCCACCTGGTGTTGGTTCATCTTGAGATCAACCATTTTCAGGTTAGCAAAAGATTCTGCTAACTCTTGTAGATCTTCAAGTCCGATTCTTTCAAGGTTACTCATGATTTTTCCCCTTGAAATAATCGTACATATCTTTCCACTTGAGGATCTTTTCCTTTATCCTTAACGGGTAGAGGATATTTTGGCCCTTCGGGGAATAGCATCCGGTTCCTTCTTTCGGGAAGAGATCTGTTCTCCAATTGGCCAACTCGACTTTGAATATCTTGCAAGATGGTTAGGATCTCATCTTGTTGACTTGATATTCTTTTTATCTCTTGGGGTACATTAATTAGGCGGCTACCATAATTTTGTACCGTCTTCTGGATCTCCCTTAAATCAACCGAGAATTTTGATATATCGGGGTCGATTTCTCGGAAGACCGGAGTGAACTCCCTCCTGTCTTGACTCATTAGAAATGGGTTGAATGTCCCATTTCCATTTGTTGGTGTACCTCTCCTTGAAGTAAGAGGTTTGCTACCTGTAGATCTTGGTATCTACTCATCATGGAGAGGATACTCGATTTCTCGGTGGTAGATAAAGGACCGTGAGTCCCTTCATCTAACTTGTTGGACCAAAAGAGATATTTCTCTTGGTGTTGTCTGTCCATAATCTCCAATAGTTGGAGAAAATTCCTGTAACTAAAGCATCTCGGACAAGCGTCCGGATCCATATTTTCTTTTGGAGTCTCCTCCGTTAGGAAATAATTAAATGCAATAAATAAATATAATTCCTTAATAAACCTAGGGCTCTGATACCATTTTACAACGATTTTCTGCCAAGATTTATTCCCATGGTTTAAACATGTTCTAATTTCAATAAGTAATATGCTCAAGCAATTTCAACAAAATCCGGTCGTAAAAAACAAAAACCCGGTCGTCAAAACCCGATCACTATTTAAAAACCCGGTCACTATTCCAAAACCCGGTCATTAAAATCCGATCCATATTTTTCCGACCAGATTTTTGTTCTATACTGGTTTGAAATATTTTGAGTCATCTTATTAATTGAAATCATTTTGAAATACAAATTATTAACCATATATGTAATAGAGAAATATTTGCACAAAAACAACCATTTTAAACTGTCAGTACGTGGCATTGTTTAGACCAGACCCACTGTCCTATAAAGGGATTCAGTATCGGGCACGAGGAATATTTCCAGCCAATATACTTCCATTAATGGTGTTAAACTAACCATTTAGGCTAGATAAATAGGGGTAAAAAAGTCTTTTTGGACATTTTTCATGTGTTTTTACAAAAGAGGGCATATTTCATTTTATCGTTACAAAAGAGGGTAGTTTTCACAATTATCCCTTATTTAATATAACTATAATTATTTTTTAGGTGTCAATACTTATATCACTTTAATGAAAAGAAAAAAAAAATCTAATTGATAATAATTAAAACACACTTAATTATATTTTCCTTTATTTTTTTATCTTGATCTTCTATATCAACAATTAAAAAAACCCTCAATTGACTGCCGTCTCATGCTAGGATGGTGTAAAAGGATGAATGACTCTCACTTGTATTGTGTTGGAAATAGAAAGCATAAAATACACATGATCACGCTTAATGTAGAAAAGAGAGGTAGCGAGCGTTAGGGGATAACACTCATTGAGTGTAGATTCTGCCTAAATTATAGAACTCCCACCTAGCGGTCGTTAGGGGATAGCGATCGCTAGGCATGCTCACGCCAAGGAATACATAACGATCTCCTAGCGAGCGCTAGGGGGTAGCGCCCGTTGGGTGTCTGAAACAGAACCTCCACCTAGTGCTCGCTAGGTGGCCAGCGCTTGCTGAGTTATTATTTTGTACGCGATTTCTCTTGTTGAACCAGTCAGTTCTATCCCAACCTTTTAGGATTGTGGTTACAAGACGTGATTTACTTCCTCCCTATAAATATACTCATACAGAAAAGTCCTAAATTATCATTCTTCTTTATACGTTATCTACAATTGTATCCTCCCACAGTCAATAACCAAATTATTTTATCCTTCATCTCCCCCGTCGGATTTCGTTTCCAACCCGGGATTCGCAAGGGCACTGCGAACATCGGGACCGTGTTAACCCTCGAGAATATTTTTTGGCATTGGAACCGTGGACCAAGGATTCGCCGGAAATAGCTTTTAGGGCAGTGGCTTCGCAACAACACTGGTCTAACAATTTATTTCTTACGTTTGTTTTGTGATTTCTACAGGTTTGAAGCTTCGATTCCAACATATTGTTTGTCCCAAAGTATGTATTTTTCCTTTAACATGATATTAACATTACACATAAGACTGATTCATTCTATTCGTACTAAGTACAAAATTTTAAGAATAGCTACAATTTTTTTAAAACTATGTTAATACTATAATTTAATATTTATTATCTTGAGTGATTAGATTTCACTTTGCCTCTTGTGTATTAATATCAATAAGTTACTTGATGATGTTTCTTGGTTTATCTCTAGTAACCGAATATCATACACTATAATCTACTACATCATCATATGTTTCACAAGAATCCTAGAAGAGATCATGATATATAGAGATTGTATGAATAAAATAAATTATTTTATCCACAATTACCTAATCACGCACATAATAATTCGGTTAAAGATGAAGATTGGTATCATATTTTCTTGATGATTTTAATATTTGTGAATATACAATGGAAAGTGACAATTACGACAAAAGTAAAATTATTGTATTTTTAATTTAGGGCAGAAAGAAACAAAAAATGTCACCTCCTTACTAAATTTTGACAAATGTAATCTACAAAATTATGTTGCCAGTTGCCGACATTAATCAACAACAACCAGTACTAGTTATTCTTGATTTCTTGTAGATGTCACATTTCTAAAGCTACTTTTTTTTAATGAGATTAAATATTAAATAAATACTAGTAATTATTTTTATGAGTTTGGTAGTGTTCTAATTTTTCCTTTAGTTTATTTTTATTTATCATATTTTGACGATTTAAAGCTGAATTAAATTGCAAACTCAAACTTTGTGTTTATTTTATTTTTTGGTAATGTCACGATGTGAATATAAAATAAATAGATAAGTTTCAACACGACACAATAACTAAACCTACAAGAATCGACACAAGATTAATGAACTTAGGTTGGTTTTTATGGAGTTCAGGTCCTTATCATGTACACCTAATAAAAACTTAAAATTTTAGGATTGAACCTAAAATATATAATTATATCATTTAACATTATCATCAATAATATATTTTTGTCTAATTATGATTTACTTTTCAATATTTACATTTCATATTTGATATTGTTATAAAATCATTTCGCCTTTCATATACATATTATGGAGAAACGCCGCTTGTATTCAAATATTAGGTAATATTAGTTATTAATTTATTTTTGTACGATTTATCAAATTGTATTAATGCCCGGTTGAGTCATTATTGTTGTTTAGCTTGTTTTTGATGTGTTTTTAGTACTTGCTTAGTTGTGTCGTGTTGTTAGTTTGATTTTATTTTGCACCTTTTTAGTTCGTGTGTATGTCGATTATGTTGTTTTTGTGTTGGATGTAGGATGACGAGAAGACGAGTTGATTGAAACTTAAATGATGTCGAATCTGCCGAAGATGCAAAAACAAGCAAGATGGTGTGAGTCGAGGAGTGCACGAAGCGAAAAATGAGAAGGAAGAAACGAGTTTGGGGTCTAGTGGGCCCACCCCAACGCTCGCTAGGGAGCAGAAGTCAGAAATTCAGAGAGCACAAGCCAACGACTGCTGAGAACCTAGCGGCCGCTAGGCCTGCACAAAAAGCGTGATCACGCTGGTGGAGCCAGCGGCCGCTAGCTATGCAGCTGTGACTGTGCGCATTAAAATAGCAGTTTTCGACGCAATTTAAATAGAAAAAACGGGGCATTTGAAGGGGGACTTGCAAACTCAATAGATTAACATTCTTAAACATTAGAACTCTCTAAAAAATAGTAGCTTGTACTTAACTTTTGGGAAGATGGATTAACAGGGGAGATCGAGCTCGATTCCCGAATTGTAATCGTTAGTAAGTAATTCCCGTGGATTTCTTATTGAGTTAATTATACAAACTAGCCAAAAAAGATAGTAAAAGATAAATAATAGCCACAAACATAATACTATTTAAATTCTAGCCCATTTTGAATGCGAATTATCAGAAATATCATTCTACTTAAATTTAATTGTATTAATGGTACGAATGGTATGAAAGGTATAAATAATATTCATTCATACGATTCATACGTACATACAGTTTAATAAAAGTATCACGTATGAATGATACGATTCGATACAATTCATACTATTCATACTAAAAAATGTAAAATATAATTACAATGGTATTTTAATACAAGAAATTCATAAGTGACTAGAATTTAACTATTATTATGTTGGTGACTATTATTTGTCTTTTACAATCTTTTTTGGCTATTTTATATTATCACTCTTTCTTATTATATGATTATGTGAAAAGATTTGAGTAGTTGATTCTCACTAGTTTTTGGATTTCTGAATCGATTGTTGATGTTTTTCGTTATTCATGCTTATTGATTGGATTATGTTTGTTTAATTGGACCAATTGATCACCGTTTCAATTCCATAGACGTTGAGTGAGGTCGAGAGATAATCCTAGTGTCAGATCTAGATCTAATCAATATTGGTTGGAATCGAAAACGTATAAACCGAGTGTTCATTTATTTATCTCTGAATTCTTAACTGTGTGACTAAAATACGTGAGTTAAAGCCACAGTCTAATTATAAATGCGAAGGCTATTTATTAGACAACTCTTAGAAATTCTTGAATAATAAATGGATGCATGAATTAATCGTGACATGAGATGATGAAGATATTTGAATCCTAGACCCTTTATTCCGGATTCCCGTTATTTAATTTATCTTTTGGTTATTTAATTTTCGTTAATCTTATGTATTGCATCTTGATAGAATGTTTAATACCTTTTTATGTTTAATATGTAGCATTTGAATTGGAAGCTCTGTTAAGCCTTCATTGAGATACGACTAGGGTCAACTTACTACATATTATGAGCCTCGTTTAATTGCGAGAACTTATACACACATTTTAAGTTGAACAATTGTGTCAGGTGAATTCGAAAAAAAACCACTACTACAAATTTAATCATACACTACAGTCCATACACTACAATTTTTTTTATCAACCATAGTGTATGTGCGTTTTTTGGGTAAAAACTACGGTTATGAAACTAACCATAGTGTATGTTAATAATAGACTATGGGTTTTCAACAACTGTAGTGTATGTGCGTATATTTTTAATATATAGATTACGATTTTCTAAAAATGAGTTCAGATTTGAATCATTTGGATTGAATTCGGACTCAGATATACTATATCATTAATATGTCCGTTTTAGGTTGGTTGTTATGATAATTACTCAACCCCAACTAATTACTACTAACCCCTAGTATAACGATCTTATTTTTTCTATAGCATATTTTTGGAATATTTAAAACAAAAAACAGAATTATATATATATATTAATTTTCATTTTATTACAAAAATATAAAACTTAATTTTCATAAAAAATCATAATATTAATTTATAAATAAATGAATCATATATTTTCTTATTTCTTACCTAAATAGTTTTGTTATATAAAAAATTATTAATTGTGAATTAAAATATTATATTCTCCTTTTCCAAGGAGGCAAGGTATTAATTTACATATAGTACTGGTAAAGACAACTAAATACCAATTTTGGGGAGACGAAAACCAGAGTACATGCATGCAATGCAGTCTTCAGGTAAATATCACAAAACATTAATTATAGATAAAGATTAGATAAAATAAAATTTAATATATGGAAACAATTTTTAAATTTGAATTATATACATACAAGCTATTAATTTATGTGGACATAAGAATAAATATGGTCGTTGAAAATAATAAGTCAGCCAGTGGGAATACATCCCAGTCAAATAAAGAGGATTTCGGCCAATTTATTATAAAAACCATAGGATTTCCAAAAAGGTCATTTTCCTTTTATATTATAATGAGAGTATCTTAAAATATTTATTATTTTTTAATTCATATATACATATATATATATATATATATATAACTACTAGAAGTGATCAAAATTTTCTTTTTTGCTTTGAGAAACTGGTTGAATAGTAGTATTTTAATTGTACAAATTTTATTCATTAACAAAGTTGCGGCTCGGGACTAAGCTGTGAATTTGAGACTGGAACGTGGGACTTTTTCGGTTCCGATTCGAGTTATGGTGGAATTCGGGATTTTGAATTTTGAATTTTTTGGGATTGAAATTGAGAAATTAAAAAAGTTTGGGAGTCTCGAATCTCGATCAAAACTTATAATTTTCCAAAGTTATTCTAAAATATTGGAAAATTTTAGTCTCGTTTGGGATTTTTGGATCATTTAAAACCATATGAAATAATTTTATTTGGGACCGGCACTGAATCTGGAACTTAAAATTTTTCAATTTCGAGACTTGGGAGTCATGAAGTCTTGATCGGGATCGAGAGAACAAAAAAATTTGTATTTTTCAAAAATCAAGACTTCGGGATAGATACTCGATCATGTCTTGATTCTTAACACTAGTTAGTAATTTGGGACAGTCCTTCATACTCCATTAATCCCCAAGGCTTATTGATATTGTGAAAGAAAAGGGAGTACAAAACTCTAGTGAGAATTTGAGTAATTAAAAAAGGGAAAATATTAGGGGTTAGAATCAGGGTGGGACCGGGAGTTCGGGTTCTGATTCTAAAATTGAATTTTTGGTCCTGGTCCTAGTCGGGATTTTGGGACTCATGAGTCCCGAAATTGGAAATTGTAAATCTCGATCTTGGTTCCGGTCCAAAAAAAAAATTATTTCGATTAGTCCCGAAATTCCGAGTGGAACCAAAATTTCTCGATCGAGACCAAATGTCCCGAATTTTAAAATTAATTTCGCGAAATCGAAAATCCCGAATCTCAAAATTTTGATTTCTTCGATCCCAATCCTAAAAAATTCGAAACTCGAGACGAAACCGGAAAAGTCCTAAGTTACATACCAAATTCTCACCTCTATAAAGTATCACAACATGAGTATTCTAAATTGGCTATAAAGATGAAGCAAAAGCAATGGAGAATTAGACTCCATTTTTACCCTTGAGAGAGATGGCCTAGAAATGTCCAAAGGTAAAAAAAAAAAAAAGAATTGATCCGTGAACCTTTTGCGTGATTGTAAGTTTGTAAAACTGGCTACCCCTATAATAGGCCTATCTACCTACTCAAGTCATTCCAAACATCTCGATTTCATAATTATGTTTTAGTTTTTATAAGGGGTGTCAATCCTCTCTAAACCTTTTATCGATCCAACCTATTAAGCCAAATATGTTAAAGCTCAAATTCGAATCCAATTTGTTAAGGATATGGTAAACCTAAATCCAATCTGAATGGTTCAAATCCGAACCCAACCTAAATCCAAATTGATATGTTATTTTTTTCAGGTTGACCTAACACCATAACAACCCGATTATATAAATATATATTAATAATAATAATAATTTTAAATAATATATTTATATATTTCAACCCGAACCTAATTCGAAAATTTCAAATTTTTATTGGGTCAACCTGATGAGAACCCGAACCCAATAAAGACCAACTCAAACCCATTAATATTGTGTCGGTTCGTATCGGATTATCGTGTCGTGTTTGAAAATTGACAGTTCTAGTTTTTATTAACGTATTTTAATTTTAACGAGGATGTAATGAATGTAGTTTGTATCCTTGATATACTGTTTAAATTCGATTGTGTTTAGTTACTAGAGTTTGAATATCATTTAATATATTGTTTTAAATTTAAATTGAGTTGTATAGGTAGTGCGTGCGGTGAGTTCACTTGCTATAAATGAAAATTTTCAAATGTATACTATTTTCGTGAATATGCTAATATGATAAGATATAAATCATTTTTTTTATAAGGAGGGTATAATAGTTTAACGAATTATGATTTATTTTATTTTCTTCTTGAATTAATTGTAATCGGTTGAAAGTTTTGCGAATAAGTTCAAATTTAATCTTAATGAGTCTAGTTTTGAACAGTTCATAAATTTTGTTGACGAATCTATTGACAATTTAAAAAAAAAATGAGTAGAATTTCGAATAGTTCATAAACTTTATACACAAATAAACAAACTGGTTTACGAACTTGTCTGATTTAAAAATTATATATATATATATATACATATACACACACATATATATTAATTCAAATAAATTAATAGACGTGCTTTTCAACAAGTTAGTGTTCAAATACTTGGCGAACTCAAGGGCTCAATCATTATTTAATCAAATAATAAATGAACTAAGCTTGAACTTGATTTTTATTTAATGAGTCAAATTCAAACATTTAAATTTTCGAATGAGTGACATTCGAGCATGACATTATCCGGTCAAGTTCGATTTGATTATACCAGTCATTGCATCGAGACTGACCTTTTTAGGAAAGCAAAATTAGAGGTTGGTATTTTTACCCCCTTTCTTTATTGGTGGAAATTCAGGAATGAAAAACCTAAACATTTGGGTAGAAAGAAAATGGGGTTGCTTTTATCATTTTGATGCCTCTTACATTCAAACATGCAAAATAATAAAGGCAAAGTACCCAAACAGTTTCACTGTTACTACCTCTTTCGTGTATCAAATCTTCACGTGAATCTCTTTTCACCACTACCTATGTCTCCTTTCATCTTTTTATTTTATTTTTATCTATAGTGCATTCTCCAATAGTTTTTCAGTAAACTATTTCAAATTTTAATTATTTAACTATTAATTTTCGGTATAAGAAATTAATAATATTTCTTCTCGTTAAAAATAATTTATTTCTTTTTTACACGTATAATAAAAATTAGTTGTTATAAGTAATTCTTAAGGCTAGGAGTTATAGTCGATGTCAATTCAGTGCTTTAAACTTCTCTAATTCAAAACCGAACATGAAACTTTGGTTTCATTCGACTCCTTTATAAGAAGTGAGTAAATTCTTAGATCTAAGTAGTGAAAAAGCGAACAAAATTATACTCATAACATCTACGTTACCTTTTTATTTAAATACATATAAATTGAATCACCTTTTAGATGATTTTTTTAGTAAAAGGTGATTCTGATAACCTTTTTAGTTATTATTTAATTTGTTAGGCACATTCATATACAGGAAGATATTGCTCATAATAATTCGACGTTTACCTAATTATTATTTAATTTCTTGTACCGAATTATATCAATGTGCAATCTGTGATTAGTATATACTTTGATAAAAGACAGAAATAAATATGTCATAAACAGTAGAGTGATCAGTTGTCAGAAATGGACATATGTAATGTAATATAATTATGGGAACAAAACATAGTTTTTAATTAATAAAAAAAAAATGTGTAAAGTTGAGTAAGCTGCGGATTGCAGAATGCATAAGCAATAAAGCAAGTTACTATACTGTAAGTCAGTCTGTAAGTGTAATATAAAATTTCCCCTTAAATTTCATTGACACATACACACATACATATTGGCGTACAGTGTTACAGAGATACTTATGTAGATATTTTTTTTATTTTTCATGAAAGGTGTTCGTTGTTAAAAATAATTAAACAATAAATAATCGTTGAATATATTTGGGACCCTTTTTCTCTACAACAAACTATTTTCATCATTCTTTAATTGTGAGTAGAATTTGATGGGTATTATCTTCACGTGGCTCGTTGGTAGATTTTTTAATGTGGAGTGAGTACATATTTAAAATTTTCATTCTTTACTTTTTTTAAATTTTTTTAATAAAAACATTTCCATACAAAACCCTCATATCTGTTAGACATAAACTGTGTACTCTAGGTTCTCGCAAATATACGTGATCAATTGTATGTGATAAGTTAATTCCGGTCAAATCTCGATGGAAAGCTTAACAGAATGATTCTAATCCTAAGTGTTATTAAAACAAACGAAAGGAAATTCTAAACACTCTAGATCAATAATAAGCTGGAGAACAAGAAATAAAATAAATAAACAAAAATAATAAAAATGTGGAATTCTGGATTTAAGGGCCTAAAGTTAAGAAAATCTAAAATTAATTAAATCATGCTTATAAACTCATGCTATTATTCGTTCATTAAGAGTTTCTTAATAGTTAGTCTAATTAATCACTTACGTATTCTTAATTAGACAGTAATTACGACTCACGTATTAGATTACCCTAAGAAGAATTCCTCAAATAAGAACTATGATTCGTAATTAAGCCGCAATTCTAACTTACGTATTCGAATTACACCATAGGAAAAACATAACTAACAACAAATATGATTTTTACGTCTCCGAATGGAATTATTAATGATTTAACCCTAAGTTCTATATTAGAATCATCTCCCGATCTTAAGCAATAAACAATTAATCAAAAACGGTGGTCAATCGTCTCAATTAAGCAAACACAAGTTAAATCATGGAGCATGAATCAAGAACAATCAATAATTAATCAAGAATTCTAAAACCCTAGGCAGAGAAAACAAATCAATACCTTCAATAATCAAGAATAATAGACACTTACTAAGAATAAATCTTGGATTGAATGTTAATCTCATCCTCAATCCTTCGTCCCGATGTGAAATTACAAGTCAATCAACTAATTAAAGTGTTCTTGGGTTCTTAAAGAGAGAAAATATGAATTGGGGATAGAAAATACACCCAAAAACGGGCTTTAAATAACAAAATATGCGTCTAAAAATCTCGTCCAACGCCCGCGGAGAGTCTAGCGGGCGCTGGGGTCTAGCTTATGTCTCGGCCGAAGCAGGTGCCCAGTGGGCGCTGAGGTCCAGCCGGCGCTGGCCCCAACATTCCGTCCCAGCCGAACACTCTTCCCAGCGGGCGCTGGCCCACAGCCACTGCTCTTCTCGCGCGCAGCCACCCTAGCGGGCGCTGCCCGCTCGGTGCTCGCGGGGTGGCTCGTGCCTCCTTGTGCCGCGTCTCAGACTTTCTTCGCACCCTCGGCTCGTTCTCGACTCGTCTGATACGTCTCCTCATGCCAAACTACAACATTATGACTCCATTTCGCACCAAACAACCTACATGCAAATACGAAAATTCGGCGTAATAACGAACCAAAATACAATATAAAATGAACTAAAATCTATGAAACGAGACTAAAAAATACGTGTAAAAACATGACAAAATCATACCAAACAAACCTCCCGCACTTAACCATTTGTTTTTTACTGCATATATTTGCTTTTTTAGACAATAAGGCTATGTTTGGTATCCATGATACGATAGTCATCTTAGGATAATTACACTACATGGATACCAAACATACCCTAAGAGAATAAGACACGTAAATGACAATGGATTATCACTCATAATCTGAATCATGATTGAGCACGAGTCATCTAGCTAAACAACATGCCCCGCTAAACGATAATAATCAAACAACTTAGCCTAATCAAAAGTCGAATCAATCTAAGTCCTACCACCATTCATACCACATACCAAGGCTTAACATGCTAATAAACGACTCTCATCAAATACATATGCAATCAAACAAGCCATATAAAAGAAAAAGACACACAAACAATCCAACCCCCCCCCCCCCACACACACACACTTAAATTTTACTACGCCCTTGTAGTAAACTAAGGTAAAAGTAGAGAAAACTTCCTTGATGAAGACGAAAAACGAAACACAAGACTCAATATGCCAGATCCCGGATACTGCGAGTAGTTGGATAGTGAAGAATGAAGAAGTCGGACTCCGTACTCACCTACAATTTAAAGCCGCTAATATGTTATTTATTATTCAAAAGGGAAAAGAAAGCAAAAAGAAACAGGAAATAAATAAAGAATTGAAATAAAGCGAAAATTGTTCATTTAATGTCTCGAGCTCTACAAAAATATATTCTCCTCAAAGTCACTTGGGCTAACTAGAAAGCTTATCCTTCCTATTGAGATGCACGAGCTCGCCCAAGGTCTCCGCCAGCTGTCCAACCTAGATCTCCACCCTCTTCATTGAGGCTTCGATGGTCTCGAACCTTTGATTACAAACCTCCACATATCGGTTCAAGTTCTTGTTTAGCCTCTTTTTGATCGTCTAAACTCATATTTTCCGTGTCTTTATTCGTGTTGTTTTCCCTCTTTGCATAATGTTTTGGCTCGACTTACGTTTCATTTTATGTTTCAGGATCACAAGCCTAAACGAGTGTTAAAGTTGGAAAAGAGATGAGAAATGACGAAAAAATGAAGACTAGTGCCGAGAGCATTAGTCAACGGCCGCGTAGCTCTAAGCGGCCGCTATCTAGGTGGTGCGTGCCAAGGCAAGCCACAACTGAGCCAGCCAGCGAGAGCCAGCGTGGGCCAGGATCAGCGGTCGCTGACCACACGTCTGACTTGGTCAGCGCCCAACTGCTGTGCCCGCGACCCACGGAACCATGCCACTCAGCGGCCGCTGACTTTGAGCGGTCGCTGACCTCTTCTCTCGCCTATAAATACCCAACGCGTTTCTCATTCGATGGACACATCTTTAGACACTATTTTCCAGACCTTCGTTCCAAACGTTTGCATTTATATTTTGAGCACCTCTTGACCTACTATTGTAGGGTCGAGACTTTTGATTTCTAGTTAGTCATTTCTAGTTTTAGAATTCGTACTCGAAGGATAGTCGATCGCAACATTCTAGTTCGTAGTTCTTCAATTTTTCATTGTGGATTTCAGATCGTTCCAGTTATTAATCAAGTTTGTTTTCCATTTATTATTCCTGTTTCGTTTATTATCAAGTTCGTTTATTTGTTTATGCTTTCGGGTTCTTATTTCGTTTTCGGTTTCTAAAGTACTTTTCGCATTCCTTTTGATTCCAATTTCCAAGTTACTTGCATTATTTTAAATTTTCATCTCGTTTTTGTAGTTAGACAATTCAATTTTTCATTGCTTTTCCTTAGTTTAAAGTTACATGCTTTCGTTATTTATATTCATTGCCTAGTTTTAAAACCTTCAACAATCATTTTACTTGCTTTCATTTACAAATAAAGAATTAAATTTTTCTGCTAAGTCTTCCTTGAGAATACGACTTGGGTTGACTTATCATTGCTAGACGACCTCGTTAAGATTGCGAGTGACTCGAAACAATTTTAGTCGAACAAATTTTAGCGTCGTTGTCGGGGAAGACTTTAGACGATTTAATACATTGTTCTTTTCCTTTTTATTTTTATTTATTATGTTTACTTATTTCTTCTATATTTTGGTACGCGTAACATGTTTATTGAGTGTTTTTTATGCAAGGTCGCCGCAGTGCTAGAAAGCATTTGACGCCCTTCATCGACAACATAAACCGAAAGCGTGAGATCCTAACCACCGTAGAAGAAGACATCGAGCACATTGACGAATTCTCGCTACAGCGTTTATTCGAAGAGATGGCCGGTGAGATTGTTGACGAGAGACCGCGCTACATGGGTGATTTCACTAGGCCCAAGTTCGGCGCCACCACTACTTCAGCCAGTGTTCTTTTCACCGCTGTCTGCAACTACGGATTGAAGCCACACCACCAATCACTACTTCCGACCTACCACGGACTCCTGAGTGAAGACGCATTGACTTTCATCCAAAAATATTGCACGGTGGTGCAAACTTTCCCACTTCACTCACTGACGGAGGACCAGCTCAAATTGAAGTGTTTCCCTTACACTTTGAAGGATATGGCCAAATCTTGGTTCCTATCTCTTCAATTCGGATCACTTACAAATTGGGCATCGGTTTGTGAGAAATTCATGTTGAAGTACTACCCGTATCACAAAACTCAAACGGTACGTACTAAGATAATGAATTTTGCACAAGCTCATAACGAGCCATTACATGAGGCGTGGGAGAGATTTCAGGAGCTACTACAACAGTGCCCCCACCATCATATGACACCGGAGATGCTATATTAGTTTTTCTATGATGGTTTGCTCTAGACTACTCAATTTATGGTGGACAGTTCAGTGGGAGGAAATATTGCAGTCAAGACGGCGGAGGAGATGAATGAGATATTTGAGACTCTAGCTGCGAGTTCGCAATAAAAATTCTCTCGACCGCGACGAATGGAGGCCAATGGGGTGACAACGAGTCCCGATCTTAAGAAGAAAATTGCGGATGTGTTGAGGGAGCTACAAGAATCGAAGATGAACTGACCCCCATCACCATCTATTCAACAAGTTGCACCTGAACCATGCAGTATTTGTGGCGACTATGGCCACGTGGTAGAAGAATGCCAATGAATGACGGAGATGACTGTCGAAGGCGAGGCAGAAGTTTATGCCGCACAAAGATTCATGCCTCAACCACCCCCTCAGCAAAACACATGTAGAAATCAGCAAAATACGGGGTGGAGGCCACAATTTTCAAAATCGACGTCCTCATGCTCCAAATTTCCAGCTGCAGTACCAGCGCCAACCGCAGCCGTATTATCCACCACAACCGCAACAACAAACTTTTCCACCGCAGCAACAACATTTTTACCACCTCCGAATCAACAGCACCAATATCCAATACAACAGTTTCCACGTCAAACTATGTCTCCTAAAAAATCATCTCTTGAGGATAGTTTAACCGCTTTCATGCAAGAGAGTAAACAGGCTCGAGAGGCATAAGATGCTACCATCAAACTCCTCGAGACTGCTATGGGATAAATTTCGGGTGCAGTGAATCAGTTGTAGCAAAATAACCAAACAGAAAAATTTTTGGGGCAGGGTCATCAACCCCATCAAGCACAAGCTGTGACTGTTGAGGAGTGGAAAAACGGTGGATAACAAAGTGGAGATGCCACCTTTCACCATTGACAAGGAGGATGGGCCCCCACCCGAAGTTGGGAGAGCCAAATCTGGCGAGAAACTTCACAAGACAGTGAATCCGTATGTTCCGCCGATTCCTTATCCCAGTAGGCTAAGGAAAGCGAAACACGACCAGCAGTTTGAGGATTTCTATAAAATATTGTCCAAGGTAAACATCAATTTACCTCTTTTGGAAGTCATCCAAAACGTTCCCCCCTATGTCAAGTTCTTTAAAGAGTTGGCAGCGAATAAGAGAAAATTCGGTGATCAAGAAGTGGTGACAGTCTCCGAAGTGGCGAGCTCCATCATGCAACAACCCTTACCTCCTAAGCAGCATGATCCAAGTAGTTTTGTTATCAATATCGCTCTAGGAAACGGTAAGGATGCATCAGACATGCTAGATTTAGGAGTGGGAATTAATTTGATGTCGTACTCTATATTTAAGCAATTGGAATTAGGTGAACTTAAATCTACTCGCATGTGTTTGCAGTTGGTCGATATATCCGTTAGATATCCTAGAGGTGTCATTGAGGATATTTTTAGTACAAGTAGGTGCATTGATTGCTCTTGTTGATTTCATTGTTTTAGAGATATGAGCGTGCATGAAAATGGTGTAGAACATATACTCCTTCTAGGAAGACCATTCATGGCCACCACTAACACTTTGATTGATGTTAACATTGACACAATTAAAATATCTGTTTTAGGAGAAGAAGTGTCTTTTTCTGCTCATATGAGTCGCACCATACCATCTGCTAATTTTGTTGATGATTTTTATTACGTTGATACTATTGATTCCTTGGCCGAGAGTTCTTTTTTGCAGGATTTCATGAGTGAAGAAGTTTTAGTGCAGGAAATTGATGAAAAATCCATCACTCAGGCGAAACCTAAGGAGGCGCCGACACCTGACAAAGTGGAACTAAAGAAGCTTCCCACTCACCTTAAGTACATTTTCTTTTATTTATAATGATAAATATTTGGGTCTTGGGTTGCAATATAATATTACTGGATCATACATTTTTTTTTGACAAACATATTCATTTTTTATAACTCATGTTTTGATTTCAACCAACAAAATAAGATTTACAATTTCTATTGTATTAATAAAATATTTTAATGTTGGATTTATATTTGATGATTTAATTTGTCTCACCAATTCCAATACAAAATAAAGGTCTACATATGTCTGTTGAACAAATATCAACGGAGAGGCAAATTGGTGGTAGCTAGTGTCTATGGATAAAAAAATCACTAAAAATGATATGATCCGATAAGCAAATTCTAGGTTGGAATCAAAACATGCATAATAAAAAATGAATATGTTTGTCAAAAAAATATATGATCCGGTAATATATATTATCAAAATCATTTGTTATCAAAAAATGATATGATCCAATAAGAATCGTGTAATAGATACATATCAAACATTCGCACTTTATTATAATGCATTATACTAGTTTTATTGCATCACCGGTAAAGTGAAGACATAGATTATCGGAATAATAAAATCAACTCTCTTATCTCATGACTATAAATATTATACTAGCTAGCTAGCTAGCTACTCATGGATTTGTGTAAAATTTGTAGGGAGAGATGGAGATAGGGTTATATGAGAGTGTGACAAAAGGGGATGTAAAGTTTCTTGACAAATTATTTGAAAAAGATCCATTTTTATTAGGAACAATTTCCTACACAAGTTTAAACACTCTTCTCCACATAACATCAATTAATGGTCACCTTCCCTTTGTTGAAAAGATCTTGAATCTCAATAAAATACTTGTTGAAGAGCTCAACTCACAACAATCTTCGCCTCTCCATGTGGCCTCAGATCGAGGGCACGTAGAGATCGTGAAGAGACTAGCTGACGCAGCCCCCTCCACATGCCTATCCCTCGACTCCCGAGGCCAGAATCCTCTCCATATTTCGGCCATCAAGGGCCACGTTGAGGTGATGGATGAGTTCGTGACGAGAGCTTCTCGAGCCGCAGGGTAGAGGATGGGAGGAGTATTCGACTAAAAATGTAACTTGAATTGATTAAATAAAATGCAATGCATTTAAGTCGACCCGAATGTCGTATCTCAAAGGAAGACTATGCAGGGCTATCAATTATTAGTACTAAAATGCGAAGATGAAATCCTAAACACTCTACAATCAAGAAATAAAGATATTAAGCAGCTAAAAATGAATACTAACGGATTGAAGCTTTATGATCAGATGCTTAATTCATATTCAATGTCTAATTGATCATGCATCCATACTCGATTAAGAACACCAAAGGTTGCCTAGCAAATTACTTTCGTATTAATACACTAAGCCGTGATATTCACTTTCGTATACAGTTCACACCTCTAGTAATTACTTAATCTCATATAAACTATTATTCTTACTTTTCCGGTTAAGAATAATGTTGATTAACCCTAGGTCTCATGTCAAGCAAATGATCAATCTACTTAACATATACATATGAATTCATGATGATCAAGCATTAAACTCCATACAAAACAAGTTAATCAAGGGCTTAGATCAAATACATATCAAATAAGAACATAAGCACCCAATCCTAGTAAGAATCTAACCAAACATCATATACAAGGTAGAATCATCAAAGGAGACCATAGAAAGGAAGCTTACTAATTGAAACGTTAGGATCCAAAGTCGGATTCCACTTCAATCCATCGGAATTCACAACATCCTAAACTAAGAAAGTAATAAAAAATGTGTGTGAGAATTGTATTCAAGTTACAGGAGGGTTCTCCTTCTAAAAATGACGCCAAGAGCACTTAAAGCACGCCCATAACCGCCTGCCAGCGGCCGTTGGGAAGCCAGCGGTCGCTGGCTAATTCCTTCTGTCTCGCTGTAGCAGCATTCCCAGCAATCGCTGGTTGCACGGTCAGCTTCCTTGTGCTCGATTCCATCCCGTGCCATGCTTGTCTCGCCTCTTCCTCGTCCGGCTTTACACCAACGGCCTCTTCCGCACTACTCTTAGCTCAATTCCATCATCTTTCACTCCACCTTGCATCATACACTACAAAACAAGAACCGGCGTAAAAACGAACTATAATAATACGAAAAACATAAAAACAAAGACCTAGACACGGAAACACAACGAGCAAAAAATGCAACAAAAATGCGCTAAACAAGGAGGCCTCACCGCGCTTCATCTTTGCGTAAAACATGACCGCTTGGAGGGTTTGAAGGTTTTGATGAAGGAAGTGGTGGATAAGTTGGTCGATGCAAAGAATGATAATGGTGATACCATACTGCATATGGCTGCTTGGGTGATAATACTGAGGTAATTCTTATCGTGTTTCTTTCTTCTTAGTATGATTGATTGCAAATGATGCTTTGCATCTGCCAACTTGAAGACATAGAACTACGAAGAGAAAACAATATTGGATATGTACTTTAAATACCATCCAGAGGAAGTTGGAAGAATAATGATATGCAGACATAATAGTAGTATGTCGAATGAGAAGGCTGCTCAAAATCGTGATGCCATGATGGTGATGGAGATCATCGTCGCTACCATGTCCTTTCAAGTCAGTATTGACTCCACCAGGCGGATTCTGGCCGGAGGACTTCACGCACTACGATAACGACACCCCTTGTTTCCAACTCCACAAGGTCGACGTGGCTATCATGGCCACCAACAATCCCGATGTAGTCATGTTGATCACTATTCTCATTGATGTTGTTTGGGTAGTCACGTTGATCACTATTCTCGTTGATGATGTATGAGATTGACTAAGATTTTAGATTTAGATTAGTTTTTCATTTAGTAATGCTGTCTTTTAGTCTCAAACTCATACAAAGGCATAAGAGCTATCATAGATGTTTTATTTTAATTATAATAGTTATGGACAAAGTAAAATTTTGAATATTAGATAAGTACCTTATGCTTTGTTTATAGAATGATTTCAAATTGAGTGATGATTGATTGATTTCAAATTGAATATTAATTTTAAAAATCTTTATACAAGTACCTTGTGTTTACATATTCACCAATATGGACCCGTGCAATGTACGGAAAAATATTTTATTTGTCAATAATTTATGCATAAATGTATTTAATTTAAAGAAATCGAAATTGTTGTAATCGAATTGTAATCAAAACATAATCGATGGTTCTAGAACTGTAATTGTGTAGGGAACAAACAATTCAATTACAATGTCTAAATTGTGGAGTTGTGATCAACTATTTAAAATAGTAATTTCGATTTATTTTTTATATTATAAAAGTAATATATTTATAATTTATAATAACACAATAAAACTTATGAATATATTAATTATAAAATAAACTAAAAAAATTTGAATTTTATTTTTATTTTTGAATTTGGAAGTTAATTACATTTTGTGGTTTCATATAATTATAAAATAATATTTTATTTTTATTTTGTAATCATTATAGTTTTACAGTTAATAAATAAAATGACAATAAAAATCTCAAAATTTAAATGATGATTTACATTAATACATGATCATAATAATTATAATTTTTAAATATATATGAAAGTGTATTTTAATACAATAATTGTGTTATATCAAACAAACGAACAACAATTAGATACTTTACTTAGAACACAAGGAATGGTTTTTGCGTGGGTTAATTTTACCCACGCGGGTCTCACAACTAACAACTTTTATTAAAATATGAAAAAGAGAGTAGTGTTACAAACGATGAATCAACTCTAGACTAAGCTAACATACACTACTCTATCAAAACACAACTTTAGTTGATAGATAGTCAACTAAGATCAACAACTCTCTCTAAGATGATATGCACTCAAGAAGATCTCTCAAATACCAAACACTTTCTATGAAAAACGCACACCGCTCCAATGGACTACCTTCTCTATATATAATTTCATCAGCTCCCTCATTTTTCTTCAAGCAACGTGGAGATCGTGTAATAGTGCATGGGGTAAGTGTTGCAATTATCTGTTGCTGTTGCGACATTTCAGGAACATAGGTTGACTGGGTCAACTGCTTAATAATCTTCCCTTTACTCGGTCAGCTGCTTAACCATATTTCCTGGAATTATGCCACTTTCTTATCAACTCCTTGATAGGTCACGCTTCATGTGAAGAATGCAAAATTAATATAGTTTAATTAACTATATCAATATTAGTATTAATTTTTTGGATAGTTCAGTATCATAACTGTAATCGTTTTATATTGTATGGTTCCAAACCGTAAACCGTCATGATAACGATTTGGTTATGATTTTGAATTTTTAGAACCGTCAATTGGTAGTTCGGTCACAGTTAGATAGTGAAATGTAATCGTAAAATTAAGCTAGTCATTTTTATGGGTATATTATGATATAGTAAAATTGACATTCAATTGGTTTGATATAGTAAAATTAAGCTAGTCATTTTTATGGGTATATTATGATTTTAAGTAGGTTGAGAAATCTTTTAATTAATAATGATCTACATATAATTGATCTCATATATATACATAAATATGTAAATGTATATACATTCAATAAATACATTATTTTATAATTATGAAAATAATACCATACCAAAATAAAATTATATAACTACTTAAACATGTTAAACATGTATGTACATTGAAAATAATTTATAATACTTATATTTGAAGTCATTATTATTTATAAAATTTTGTTGTGAGATTCTAATTTTTGTTAGGTTATAAAAAATATTCGATTTACTTTTATGTAACAAATTATTAATTTGAAGTTAACTACAAAATTGTCATTCACATTAATTTATGATTTTAGGTATTATTTTATACATAAAATATTATAGATTCTTGAATTAGTAATTGTTTGAAAACTTGTTTTAATATGTTTAATCATAGTAATCTTAAATAGAATTTTATTAAAACTAATTATCACACCATATAAAATATTTTATATCATTTACTTATATATTTTTTCATATATGATACCATTATTATTAATTATATTTTACAAACATAATAAATATTTTGATTTTTTATGATTTGAGAATTAATAAAAAAATAATATTTTTTTCATAATTAATATTTATATGAAAATAAAGATAATAACAATATATTTAATATTAATTGTAAAAAAGGACAAAAAATAGCAAATACAAATAAAAAGATAATTATTAATATATATAAAAATACCAATTTATTATTTCATCTTTTATATATTGTATATCAAATTAAAGGTCTGGTCGATATCTTTAATTTAAGATGCATATTGTAATATTTTGACGAACAAAATAAAATAGTTTTGAGAAGTAAAAGGCTATAGAAGAGAGAAAATAAAAAAGTTGTTATTTCTTTAATATTTAAATTATCTTTATTATTGAAATTATAATTATCTATAAATTTGTCGTTAAAATTAAATTGAGATTGAAATATTTCGTATTTTATAGATTTATAGATACCTGATAAAATTAATAAAAAATAATGTATGATAATAGAAATAGTGATAATATATTAAGCGCTAAGACAGACTTGAAAGTAAACTAAAAAGTTTAAACTCTCTGAAAATTAGTCAAGTAAACTGATGTGATTTCGATCGATAAGCGCTAAGAACTCCTTCCTTCTTCTCGATAAGACAGACTTGAATCGAGTTGATGTGATTTCGATAACGAACGACTTAGAACACGATCTGGTGAGTAGAAATCTTCTCGAGTGAATGCTTCGAAGTGTGAGATGATTTATGGGCAGAGTAACAGCTTGTTGATCGTAGATAATAGTCTTGTTCTCTTCCAGTCTTTGTTCCAAGTTTTTATAGGTGTAGAATTTGAAATTCTAACCGTTGGGCTTGATTGGTTTGGAGTAAATGTGATTTACCAATCAAGGATTGTGAATCCCTAAATTATCTCCTCTTGCCTTTTGAAAGGTTGACTGAATCTTCAATAAATATGGAAAGTAGACCATTGATAGGTACTACTTTCCTTCTTCGCGTGTAGATTGATTCTCCTTCCATCTTGGTAAATTCGAATGATGTGGCAATGAGTTTGGGACTCTTCATCAGTTAATCTGGTCAAATAAGCGATTGCCAATTAACTGGTGTGTGATCTGATATCATCTGGTTCATCCCCAAACAACGTTCTGGTCACACTAGATTGATATCGATTTGGTCAGCAGTCGATCTGGTCTCCAAGGAATATGCTCCAAAGCATGGTAGAATCTTCTGTGAATGTTTAGATAAGGACATATTGAGTGACCATCTGATAGATCATCTGCTTGCTTCAATCTGCTGTTGATTTAGTCCACGAACGAAAGAAAACAGAATGACTTCTATAGGATGAGATCCTTTACATGTCAAGTCATTTTCTAATCTGAACTAAGATCGTGTTCCCTATCAGATTCATTTTATATTACAGTGATCTGGTACATGTAGAACAGATTAAGATCTAGCAAGACAGAGTGTACTCTAAGTGTGTTTCGAGAGAACATCATCAAAACTAAAATATTGTGGGGTTCCCAACAATTTCCCCCTTTTTGATGATGTCGAAACCACACTTTACAATATAACCCTAGATAAAACATTTAAGTATGATCTGGTTTTAAATAGCCAGAAGGGTTAACATATTGTTATTAAATCTTTATAACAATCAAAAGCATTAAAGTTAGTTCTGGACAATGAGACTTTGTCTTTAGAAAATCCACATGTATATATATAAGTTGAGAACATGTGGATTACAAGGAGAATTCAAAAGGCATAGCAAACAGACATGAGATGGATAAGAAATATAAGAAATTTAAGAAAACCATCTGGCAACTCCTCCTTTCTTCATTTTCTCTCGCTGAGCGTCAGAGATGAGTTGTATGCTTTCGTAGATTCCATCTCTCACCCTGGCATAGTTAGGATCATAGTTATCGATCTTGTAACATTTGATCTTAGCCAGCTGGTTGATGTAGTTCAAGATGTATGTCTTATCCGGTATGTTACTCCTTGGAATCTTTGGACATGCCATATACTCCTTTGCAGGTGCCTTCATTTTTATTTTAGCATTTGTGGCATCCAATTTGATCCTCTGTATCAGTTCTTTGTCTCCAAAATTGTCCATGTATCTGTTGAAATCTTCATCTGGGGTGGACTCTGAGTAGATAAGTTATTTTAGAAAGTACATATTCATTATAAATCCTTGCTTGACCAGCTCCCAGTCCTTCTGGTCACCCTCTGATACCCAAATGTCCTTGGGTGTCTTCTTCTGGAGAGAGAAATTCCACGCAGTGAAGACTTTCTTCTTCTTTTTCTTGGACTGTGTAGTGGACTGTGATGACTGTTGCTGAGAACGTTCTGATGAGGGCGGTGAGGAGAAGGTCGTTTGGTAAGATTTTTCTTTTGCTTCTTGTGCAGCCAACTTCTTCTCACGTTCTGCTTGATCTTTATAGAATTGTGCCCGGAAGATTGGGTCACAAGCTTGCTCTCTGCTCACTCCAAATAGTAGCAGCTCTGCTATCTGGTCTCCTTCATCGATAGGCTTTTTGCCTTTGTCACGAGCAACAACTTGTTATTGTTGTTGTTGAATCTGTTCTGGCTCAATTGTGGGATCTGCCCTTGGTGGGGTTGTGGGCCTCTCCCTCGTCTGTTGAGCTGGTCCAGGTTGAGCTCCAGCTTCTACTCCTTGGACTGGCTGTTCTGGTTCTGTTACATCCTTGTTAGAAGCTCCAGCTTCTGCTCCTTCTCCTCCCTTGTCAGCCTTAGATTTTCCCCCCTTTTCGACATCATCAAAGATAGTCTTGATGAGTTACAAAGGGAGTCTACTTTTGCCTTCATGGCCTGCATCTTCTCTTCTGTATCTGTCTGGAAACCTAGCAGAAAGGTCACGGTCTGGTTAGTGGCATTCAATTTGCACTCTAGGCGACTATTCATTGTGGTAAGCGTGCCATCATAAGTGTTATGCAAATCTTCCATCTTTGTCAACCGTGTGTTCTGGTGCTCGATTTCGGTTGGATTGGGACAGAGTAGGGCATCCAGTACACTGGTTTGCTTTTTCTTCATGATTTCCACGAACTTCTCCTTCTCAAAGGTAGCAAGTTCAGTGTGGATATCAATGGCAGTGGCTTCCTTCACTTCAGCTGTAATTGTAGCAGCTTGACTTTTCACTGCAGCATCAATATTCTCTTTCTGCTTTGCGAGCATGTCAGTGACCAGAGTTTTGACAGTCTGGATCTACTGTTCCCCGGTCTCTAGCCTGAGTGCTGTCTTTTCTTGAACTCCTTTGGCAACAGTGCGGTCGTCATCAATTTTCTTATCAAGCTCCTTCCTGAGGATTCATATCTTTCTGCGCAGGTCAATGTCCATGTCATTGACATAGTCCTTCTGATGCTGATTTAAATCAGTAAGGATCTGTGTTGCTCTCTCTTGTAGAGCATTGCAGGTAGCATTCATGTGACTTCAACTCAAAGTGTGATCAGGTTGTCAATCTGGTAGTTGTTGAAGGATTTGGTCTCTCGTTCGAGAATCTCTTCAAGATTGGAGAATATGACATTCTTCTTCAGTTTCTGAGCTACTCCAGGAGTATAGAGCTCATTGGTGGGTTCTCCATCAATAGTTTGACTAGCTGGTTCCTCATCTACTGGATCTAGATGAATCACTAGTGTCTTCTTCTGCCTTTTCTTGGGCTTTTCTGTAGCTTGAGTGGGTTGCTGTGTTGCTACATCTTCCGTTGGTGGAGGTTGATCTGGCTGGCTAGTGGCACCTGATGTGGTGGGTTGCTCCCTCTGGTCCCTTCCTGGACCTCCCATGTCCACATCTTGATCAGCCTCATCGTCTGATCACTTCATACTTGAGTAAAAATCCATTTTATCAGCATAAAATGACTTGAGGTCAATTTTCAACAATCTGGCCTCATGTTTCATCATTGTCAAAATGAGCTGGTGATATTCAGATCGAACTTCACTAACAGTGCTTTCTTGCAGTAAGCTCAGCAAAGTGGCTTCCTCTTTCTTAAGCTCTTCCATCGATCTGGTCTGGAGCAGAGCGTCGAAAATGTAGGACTCAATGTCCTTGACCAGCAAGTAAAACTTGACTCTCTTGGCTGCTTCAAGACTCTCTGGAAGCATATGGATACCTGGAAGTGAAGCACAGAGTGATCTGCTTCATTTTCCAGTAAGTTAATCACACCTTCTGCTTGCTTTTTCTTCTCTTCCTCCTCATCAACTGATTCATCTTCTTCCTCTTCTTCCTCATTGATCCTCTGCATTCTGTTAGGTGAGGGTGTTGCTGTTCTGGCCGGGGAGAAGTCCTTGTCCTGATTAGGGTTGAAACTGGATTATGGTTTAACAAATTTTGGTTCCTCAATTTGTGGAGGAATGGGGCTTTCTGGTTGTTGAGCCTCCTCAGCCTGTTGTGGACTGACTCGATCTGGTTGAGAGATCTCTGGCTCTGGGTGATGAGTGTCTGTGTCCTGTTGAACTTCTTCGGTGGGTGGTGGAGAGTCATGTACTTTCCTCAATCTTCGGCTCTTCTGCTTTGGCTGGTGAGATGTGGAAGTGTCAGTATCAATGGAACTTGCCCTCTTGGCAGGTGGTTTACATGTAGTTTTCTCCTTATGCACCTTTTCCTTTGGTGCCTTTTCCTTCTGTTTCTCCATTGCTCTGGTTGGTGGTATCCAGATTGGATTTGAACCACCCATCTCCAGTAGTGCAGCGTGGTGCACTTTATCTATAACCTTGTTAAATAAGGCTGGAGTGAGTCCCAAGGACATCTCTATTTGGTGCTGGTCCTTAGGAATGGTAAATCGGATATTGAATTCCGTGGCATCCTCCCAGACCTGCTGCTTGAAGAACTTTTTTTACCATGAAGCTAATTTTGGTAGAATGCCTTAAGTTCCTTCTCACCTCCACAGAGACACGTATTTCACGAGCTTGGCCTCCTTTGCAATAGGTCAAATAGGATTCGACTCCAGTTGACTTTGAGATTTAGGACAACAGCAGTGAGAATCCTGAACTTCTCTGGAGTGACTTGATCATAGGATCCAGTGTGCGTGAGAAAAATCCGTTGCACGAACACAAATACCAGCATGTAGCCTAGTTGGAGCAGGGATCTCTGGAACATTCTTCCCGTGTAAGATATGGGAATCACCATAACCATCTCCACCGCTTCCTGGAGTTGATCATGGGTGATTTCATCAAGAGTCATACCTTCATCCTTCAGACGGTATGCTTGATTGATCATGGAGAGGACGTTGTAGGTAGTTTTGCTCGTCCTATGTCCAATGGGCATCAACACATTAGCCTCGTTGCCTTCCTTCTCATCTTGCCATGTTAAGTAGAATGTGGCAGCCTGTTTTTCCAAGTACATATTGGGATGGGAAGTGACAATATTATGAAATCGTACAATAGAAAGAGATATTCTAGTGGATAACATATAATCATCAGTCATTTGAACAACATATATTACATTTCACAGATAATTATAGAGTATGAATAGCGCATGAATGTATCTATATAGCAGTTATCTATACAAAGAAATTATTCAAACAAATATCAATGTATAAAACAAGATAGATTTTCAGAAACAGAACCCATAATAAATCTCCAATAGATACAATTAATAAATGAAGAACTTCATAAACCTTTGCAGCGCTTAACCATAGCAAAAATTTCTTCCAGTTTGTGAAAACCGTGGGTTTCAAAAATAGAAAATGGTTCAGGAGAAAGAAATTTCTGAACCTTAGAGACATGTTGTAAGAACAGAGAGGTTTGTGGTACCATTTTCAATGGAGTTTGGAGAAAAACTTTTGCAACAGAGAGAGTACTGGAAATGCTTAAGTGCTTAAGAGAGATTAGTACTCAATGCAATGAAAGTGTAAGGTGAACAGTTTAATGCACGTACAACACATATATATAAGAAAACAATCAACGACTCAGATTAAAGCGATAAGAATTTTAAGGTTGGATGAAAATCTCCCTTTTTAGGTTTTTCCGCTTTAGCTTTCCATTTTGCCACCTTGTGTCGCGTTTGATACACGCGCTAGATCCTAGGGTTGTAGGATGAAGCGTGTAAATCTTCCTATCTACTGCAACTTTCCTTACTCTTCTTTTTGCAGGGATTTCCTCGATCACAGTTTCCAAAGTTTTGCTAATCATCACAATTATGGAAGATTTAGCAAATCTATGTCAGAAAATAGCTTTATAAACCATAGTTAGGGCGGTAATTAGTGTCAGAGACGCTTCTAATTTCCAAGTTCCCCTTGACTAAGTAATGTTTATTGGAAAATTAATTTCCACGTGGCATGACTATATCTCGTCATATTCTGACACGTGTTACCAATAACAATATGGTATTGTTTGGTTAACATCGTTTGATTTCTGCTTCCATCTGATACTGTCCTCTGCTATCACTTTGCATCTTCTGATTTTTCATTTTGCTTCTTATCAATCTGGTTACTTTGCGTCATAATTTCAACAGTGATACAATAGTCTGGTTATCTTAGTTGGTGCTTCTATTTTCATCGTTCTGCTACATGATCTGGTTTCGTCAATCTGGTATGGACTTGATTCTTTCATCTAGGTTTAGTAATCATAGCTTTCCACATAACATCTTAAATCTTTCTTCTGGTAGGGCTTTTGTCAAGATATCAGAACGTTGTACATCAGTGTGTATCTTCTCGATCTGGATGTGTTTCCTCTCCACATGGTCTCGAATGAAGTGATGTCTCACATCAACATGCTTACATCTTGTGTGAAGTACTGGATTCTATGTTATAGCAATGGTGTTTGAGTTGTTGATGTAGCCACTGATGTTTGTTTCTTTGAAAACCAGGAAATCAATTTGTTTCCAAGGAACTGGCACGTTCCAGAAGTAGACTTTCTGTCCAGTTTGCATCCAGCATAATCTGAATCAGAATAACCGGCTAACTCAAAATTGTCCTCACATGGATACCATAATCCTATGTGTGCTGTTCCTTTGAGATATCTGACTATCTTCTTGGCAGCTTCCATATGAGACTCCTTGGGGTTGGCTTGGTATCTAGCACATACTCCAGCTGCAAAAGTAATATCAGGTCGACTTGCAGTTAAATATAGTAGAGAAACAATGATACCCCTATATTGAGTTATGTTTGCTGATTTTCCTTCTGGATCTGGATCTATCTTCCCGTTGGTCTGCATTAGAATCTTGACAGGTTTACTATATTTGACTCCAAGCTTTGTGATCAGATCGTTGATATACTTTGCTTGATTGACAAAGATACCATTTGGTAGCTGCTTCACCTGCAAACCTAGAAAGAAATTCATCTCGCAGTCATGGACATTTGATATTTATTTTTCATAAGTTCAACAAATTTATCACATAGATAACCAGATTGTGATCCAAATATGATATCATCAACATATATCTGGACTAAAAGGATATGTTCTTTAACTTTGATTATGAATAATGTTTTGTCAACAGAACCTCTTCTGAATCCTGACTCCATTAAGAACGTTAATAGCGTTTCATACTACACTCTGGGTGCTTGTTTCAAACCATAAATAGCTTTAGCTAATCTGTACACCTTTTGGTCTGGGTTCCCTTCTTCAAAACTAGGTGGTTGTTCAACATACACTTCTTCTTCAAGTATACCATTTAGAAATACACTCTTGACATCCTTATGGTACACCTTGAATCTCTTGTATGCTGCATATACTAGGAACAGTCTGATTGCTTCCAATCTGGCAACTGGTGCGAATGTCTCATCGAAATCAATGCCTTCTTGTTGACTGTATCATTTTGCAACTAATCTGGCTTTGTTTCTGACAATTTCACCATTTTCATCTCGTTTGATCTTGAACACCCATTTGACACCTATCTCAGGTTCTGGTTCTTCTGTTGGGTCCTCAAATTCAGGGTGTGCTGTTGAAGATGCTTGAAAATGATTCTCCTTTTCTGGTTCCTCAACTTCAGTCTCTTGATTGTTGTTCCAGTTGTTAGTATCTCTGGACTCTTCAAGTTGGTTTTGAGGTGATTTAGCTTCAACTGCTTCCACTGGTTCATCACCATCTGGTGGAGTCGATCTGGTTTGGTCCAGATTGACATGATCTGTTCCCCCTTACTGTGAACTGGTCTCAACAGTAGGTTGAACATCAATATCACCGCCTTCTGTTTTATTCCATATCAAAATATCTTATAATAGTATTCCATCTGATCTCTTGGTATTGATCTGGTTATGAACCTGTTCATCACCTGCTTCTCTGTATTCAATAATAGTTTCATCAAATACAATATGAGGTGTTACTTCCACAACATGGGTCTTCTTATTGTAAACTCTATAAGCTTTACTAACATCAAAATATCCAAAAAATATTCTAGGGTCAGTTTTACTATCAAAGGTTTTCAATTGAGATTTTCCATTATTATGAATGTAACACATACGACCAAAAGTACGAAAATACTGTATCCTGGGCTTCCTGTTGTTAATCTGGTTGCATTCAACATCGTACGAGTTGCTTCTTTTAACGATCTTTTTCATCTCTCAACTACTCCATTTTGTTGAGGTGTTCTTGCAACAGATGTTTGATGAGAGATACCCATCTGGTTGCAGTATTCTTCAATCTTCTGGTTTAGGAACTCTGTTCCTCGATCTGTTCTGATTGATAAAATAGAGGTTTCCTTTTGCTTGGTGATCTTATTAAGGAAATTTGACAGTTTCTCCAATGTTTCCTTCTTCTTGAACAGAAAGATAACCCATGTGAATCTTGAGTAATGATCTGGTAAGTCTAAATGTAGTAACTTTAAAACTTTGGTTGATGAGTGAGCCGTTTTGCTAGAGAATGATGATCTGGTCTCCTACCCAGCTTGACATGCCTCACAAATATGATCTTTGTCGTACACTTGATCTGGTAATCCTTCGACTAGCTTATCCCTTGCAATCTTGTTGATTGACTTGAAATTGAGATGACTTAGTCGCTTGTGCCACAACCAGCTTGTTTCTGAGATTGTCTTGGTGGTTAGACATGTCTCGATCTGATTAGTCCACTTCACAATATACAACCTATCCTACAGTTTCCCAGTAAGAAGAGTTTCATCTCCTTCCTTGTTTTTCACAAAACAATTGTTAGCATAAAAAACAATCTGATTTCCATTAGCATAGAACTGGCTAACAGAGAACAGATTATGATTGAGACCCTCAACATAAGATACGTTGGTGATGGTGGTCTTTCCAATCTTGATATTGCCATATCCTCTGGTGTATCCTTTTAAGTTACATCCAAAGGTTACCTGTGGTCCTTCTCTTTCTACATAGTCTGATAGAGCGTTCTTGTCACATATCATATGCTTTGAACAACCACTATCAATAATCCAGATTGTTCCCTTTGCTACTCTACTTCTTCTTGCAATTCTTCGATCATGCAATTATGAAGATTTAGCTACCCTTTCAACGAGTGGGTGCTTGGTTAGTAGCAAAAGTTCCTTTAGGAGCCCAGATTAACTTAGTGTTAGGAACACATATGTAGCATGTAATCTTTTCTTCTAGCATCATCTGTTCTTGATATAGCTTTGTAGACAGATGGGTGATTTCTTTCAATATTATCTCAGTTGATATTCTTCTTATTGGTAGATGATGTTTTGGTAGATGTCTTCTGCTTCTGATTTTTATCTGTCTTGACGTAGTGAGCAGGTTGACCCTTCTTCTGATAGTATCTCTTGTCTCCTGTTCCCTTCTTCAACATCTTCTGGGGTTGATTCTTTTTATTCTTTAGATCCTTGACTTGATCTGGTATGTTCTTCCTTTCAACTACGAACTTGGTCTCACTAGTTTTTTCAGTATATCCAAGTCCAGTTGTTCCTCTTCTTTGCATGTCAATGATTATATCAGCTCGTTCTTGACTTTTGTTGATCTTGCTCATGTTTTCCATGGTCTTCTTCAATTTTTCTTCAACTACATCTTTTCTGTTGATCACATCTTTCACCTTGGAATTGAGTGAGTATATTTCTGCATCCTTTGTCTTGATCTATTCTCCAAGACCACTTATTTGTGTAGAGAACTTGGTGTTTGCTTTACTCAAGAACTTCACTGTTTCATTAAGCTTGTCATTCTCTTTTATAACTTTAGAGAATAACTTCTTTATGCTTGTGTAGCTCTTGAACATCTCATTGATTTCATCCCATGAGACTTCTGGTTCATCTTCATTTCCTGAATCATAGACAAGTTTATTTGAAGACATAGAGATATGAGAATTTACCTCGATCTGGTCGAGTCCATCTTCTAATCTCATGTAGCATTCATACTAGTCATCTTCTGTATCTTGTGCATAGAATGCCTCATCATTTTCTGAGGAGCTATCAGACAGATGACTTGAGCTGCTAGAGTCTTCTTCTGCCAGCATTGCCTTGCGTTGAGCTTTAAGCTTTCGATCTCTCTTAGCTCTCAACTCTTCTCTTTGGCTTTTAGATAAATAAGGACAATCTGTCTTGAAATGACCTGTTCTGCCACAACCATAACATGTATAGTCAGTGGAGTTGAATGTTTTACCATTACTCTTTGCTTCTGCTTTGCATCTAATCGTTCTGGTTCTTTATTCTTCTGGAATCTACCATTGTTATCTTTATAGAACCTACGATAGTTTCTTGATTTGATGTCCATTTTGTCCATCCTCTTAGCAATCATGGCAAATTCTTTAAGAAGTTTGTCATAACCTTCTCCTTCTGGTGCTGCAGTTGGTACTGGTTCATCGGCTTTGCACTTCGCTTTGAAGGCTATCTCCTTCTCTTTCTTTGAACTGCTCTCATTCTTCTTGCTTGAAGAGTGATTAGGTCCATGAATCCTTCTGATATCACACTCGTGTATAGCCAGATGGTCGAATAGTGCCTCAACAGACAGATCGTTGAAATCAGCACGTAGTGGTTGCATTGCTTAGTATATCTCCCATCTTGGTGGTAGTGCCCTGAGAATTTTAGATTCTTCTATCTCTGTGTGTACTTGTTTTTATTAAAAGCAGAGACCTCAAGTAGCACCTCGATGAATCTATTTTTCATCTGCTCAATGGTTTCACCAGGCTTCATCTTGAATTCATCGAATTTGTTGCACGCTAGGGATAGCTTGTTCTCGATCATAGCTTCTGACCCTAAGCTGAGTTCTCGCAGTGCTTCCCACATTTCTTTGGCTGTATCCAGATCTTGGATCTTGGCCAGATGGACTCTTTTAACAGTGCTGGAGATAATTCATTTGGCAAAGTCATCTAGATTTGTTACATGTCGTTCTTCAGAAGTATACATTCTTGGATCCTTGAGCACATATTCTTTGGCTGGGCCAGTTTCTGTAATTCGAGTCTTCTCTTCTTGAATCACCAATGGTCCTTCCTCTATCACTTTCCACATCAGACAATGATGAGCTTTTAGACACATCTTCATTCTGAAACTCCATTCTCTGTACCCTTGGATGGAGAATTCTTCACATGCCCTAATAACAGAAGATTCCATAATGACAGATAGGATGCTAGTGAATGAAAAAGGTTTTTCTAGATCTATTCAAGTTGACCACGAAGGTTTCAACATTGTGAAACAGAAACAATGGTCCTATGAACCACTGCTCTGATACCACTTGTTGGTCTCAAAAGAGCAAGGTTTGGTGTATGGGGGGAATACACCAAACTCAAACTTTTCTATTTACTTGACTAATTTTCAGAGAGTTTAAGCTTTCTGGTTACAGATTTCTTAGTTTTAACAAACCAGATCGATGACCAGATCGATCTTGTTCTGTCAAGACAGACACTCTCGGGTGAATAACACTGAGCAGAGATCAAGAGTAATCTTGTTCCCTAATAGAGCGTTGTGTGCATAATATGGTGGACTTAGTCAGTACTCTAATTTAGAAAACCATTTCAAAACTCAACCGAATATTTAACAGATCGATTAAAAATGCAGTTTGAATGAATGTGCAGGTTAGTGAATAACACAACTGATATTTAAAATGCAGAATGTAAATAACACAGTTGTTTACGTGGTTTGGGAAACCCCCTACGTCCACGGTCCAATCCAAACTGGATTAGATATCTACTAATATGATACTCTTCTTATTTATACTCGCTGAGAACGAGCCACAAGTTTCAAGTACAATCTGTTTTGAAACTTATGCACGAATGATGGTCGTGTCCCTTTACAACTTACAGATAATTACTGTAACTGGATCTCTTCATGTCAATCCACTGGAAAACTACTATCTAGCGAAGATCTCCTTCCTTCTTCTCGATAAGACAGATTTGAATCGAGTTGATGTGATTTTGATAACGAACGGCTTAGAACACGATCTGGTGAGTAGAAATCTTCTCAAGTGAATGCTTCGAAGTGTGAGATGATTTATGGGCAGAGTAACAGCTTGTTGATCGTAGATAATAGTCTTGTTCTCTTCCAGTCTTTGTTCCAAGCTTTTATAGGTGTAGAATTTGAAATTCTAACCGTTGGGCTTGATTGATTTGGAGTAAATGTGATTTACCAATCAAGGATTGTGAATCCCTAAATTATCTCCTCTTGCCTTTTGAAAGGTTGACTGAATCTTCAATAAATATGGAAAGTAGATCGTTGATAGGTACTACTTTCCTTCTTCACGTGTAGATTGATTCTCCTTCCATCTTGATAAATTCAAATGATGTGGCAATGAGTTTGGGACTCTTCATCAGTTAATCTGGTCAAATAAGTGATTGCCAATTAACTGGTTTGTGATCTGATATCATCTGGTTCATCCCCAAACAACGTTCTGGTCACACCAGATTGATATCGATTTGGTCAGCAGTCGATCTGGTCTCCAAGGAATATGCTCCAAAGCATGGTAGAATCTTCTGGGAATGTTTAGATAAGGACAGATCGAGTGACCATCTGATAGATCATCTGTTTGCTTCAATCTGCTGTTGATTTGGTGCACGAACGAAAGAAAACAGAATGACTTCTATTGGATGAGATCCTTTACATGTCAAGTCATTTTCTAATCTGAACTAAGATCGTATTCCCTATCAGATTCACTTTATATTACAGTGATCTGGTACATGTAGAACATATTAAGATCCAGCAAGACAGAGTGTACTCTAAGTGTGTTTCGAGAGAACATCATCAAAACTAAAATATTGTGGGGTTCCCAACATATCATTTTCTAGATATTTACCAGGCTAGATTTGGTTAAAATATTGCATACATAGATCCGATTAACACACGTGGACACGTACATATCAGCTTAATACGCTGCCGTTCTGATTTAAGATAAACGACGTCATTTTTTCCTTAAGAAAAATGACGTCGTTTTATGCAATTTGTGTGTGTTCGTCGTTTTAAACAATTGTAAAAAGACGTCTGTTGGGAACCCCATAAATTTATTTGTTTTGATGATGTTCCTCGAAACTACACTTAGATGTTTTGGAAACCAAGTAGTCACTGTCATCTATTAAGGATTATCTTAAGTGTAATAGAAGCAGATCGTTTTTGGCACATAAATAACGATCTGTATTATTCTGGTAAAAGGTATCCTGGACACAATGATTACTATGATAACAAGTTTCTTTCGTTGTAAGTCAGCTAGCTCCCTATATGGTGAGCAGATCGTTTCTTATACATAAATAACGATCTGCTTACATAAGCAGCTCGCTGACATTGTTACTTGTTTCTTGGTTTCAACTTTTAGTTCATCTATCACAGATCACAAATGTAAAAGTGGTTTGAAGTTTCAAACACTTATATCGATCTGGTTCTCTAGACTAGGTTTAGCATAGAAAAGGAAAGTACACCTTTTAGAGGTTGAGCAGCTCGTCTCTTATTTACTACATCAGCTCGCTGCTCAAGGCCAGCAACAGATCGTTTATATCAATAACGATCTGGTTATCTCTACCACACATACAAGAGATCGTTTTATATCAATAACGATCTGGTCATCGCAATTCAATGAAGAACCAAAGAGATGAAATTACAATAAGAAGGACAGCGAGCTGGTATAACATAAAATTCAAGCTGCTCCTCACAGTAACTACGGTGGACTGCCGACATACCTAAATTTGTCACAAGTCAACCACTCCTTGTATTGTCACATCAACAGCATGCTTTAAGGAATGAAGTACAAGAATATCAAAATTCCAGTACGGTGAATCATTCCCAGTATGGCAATACATTGGGAAATCTCATGAAAGGTGGTAACCACTCTCATTTTGACAGCGCGTGCTTCAACAATACTGCCATGCATTTAATGCAGTCATTAATGCGATGAAGAAGGACATCTTCTTCTCCAACGGATAGTTTTCTTCAAAGAGGCTATAAATACCACTTTCACCTCCAGGAACGAGTAAGAGAATTCACGATTACAAAGCTCAAACTCTGCTCAAAAATCTTCAAATATTCAAAGCTCTAAAAGCGCTCCTTCAAGCTTTAGAATTCTCTGAGTGCTTTATTATTCTTTTGAAGATAGTTTTCTGGAAATTTGTTGTTTACAAAACCCAAGTTAGGATCTAGTTTTGATCCAAGATTTGTAAGATTTAGATTGTAGTTCTTCAATCTAAGAAGTGTAATCTCAAGTTGTTATCTAGTTTTGATAAAGCTTGAGGCTCGTACTCAACGAGTAAAAAGAAAGGAGACATAGTAGATTTCGATCTAGTTTTGATCGAGCCGTGGACGTAGGGAAAGTTTATCCCGAACCACGTTAAATACCTTGTGTTCTTACTTTCTGTTTTACTTCATTATCATATCCTTCATACTCTTGCATTAACTTGGTTGTGTTAAAAGATTGACTAAAGAACACGTTTCTAACTACAAAGAGCATCAACCACCGAATTCCGCACACAACATTAATCAAGGTTAACTTTCTGAAAGTTAATCTTATTAAGTGTTTCTTTTCACCTAAGGTTTATTTGAGCTAAGTTGTTTCTTCTTCACAAGAAGAAACCCTAAGCTAACTTAAGCTATCTTTATTTATAAAGTGTGCTTAAGCCTTATACTTGAACTTTGAACAAGAAAACCTAAAAAGTTTGAATTGGTGTATTTCCCGCCCCCGCCCGGCCCATACACCAATCTAGCTCTTTCGGGACCAGCAACGTCGTTTTTCTTAAATAAGAAACGACGCTGTTTATCTTAAGTCAGAATGACGTCTTGTTAAGCTGATGTGTACTTCCATGTGTGTTAATCGAGTCCACGTATGCAATATTTTGATCAAATCTAGCCCGATGTATTAAATAGCTAAAAGATGGTAGTTAATGTATTGTGGGACAAATTTTAAAGTTCCTGTGCAATACAAGAAATGATGATTGGCTTATATATTTACAGACAATTGTCCCATCTATTAATCTATTAATTAACGATATTGTTACTGATTCTTGTTTCATATAAATAGTTGCTATTATTAAATGAAGGAACTGGGAAACGTTTTTTTAAAAGTAACTACCAAATTCAAAATGATATTAAATCAACAGTTATTAATTTGTTAATCGAGTTTAAAGAAGAAAAAAAATTGGCGCTAAATTATTACCGTTAGAAACTTGATTTTTATATATTAAGGATGCGTTTGGTACTATAGATGAAGGGAGATAAGATAAATAATCTCCCTTCATCTAGCGTTTGGTAAGTACTTGGAGTTCTGTCTACGGCCCGACATAAAAAACAAGGCGCGCTATTATTCTACTGTACAAGTGTTAATAATAATGTGTCCACTTCCGATGGATTAATTGTCTCTCTCAACAGTACACGATATAATTTCTCACATTTGCCAACACTCACCCATCGGCGACATTTCTAGAAGCACAGGCGTAAAAACACAGTCGATCGTCGATTTCTCTCCAGTGAGAAGTGTCTATCGAGAAGCTCTCCTGTTCTGGCAAATTTGTGGTAGGAAAGATATAATTTTCCTAAATTTCATTTTTCTCTACATTCGTTTGCTAATTCTAGTGTTGTAAAAGGATGGTTTTTTTCTAAGGTTGTCTGAAGATTTTTTTTTTGTCTATTTATTTGTTTGAGAATCGTCCAATTTTCTGTGTTTGATTCTAAATCTCGTTACTGTTCTCGGCTTCTCTGAATTGTAGGGTCCGAAGGACTGTTGTAGTGTTATCTGAATAGTAGGGTCGAAGGGTGAAGGTATGTAATTGATAATTTTATCCAAAGGTCTGCATTTTTCGACATAGTCGTTATTGTTTGTATTTTGTTAGAAATTGTACCCATTTGAAAGTATGGTACCTAGGGTTCTTGTGCTTGCATAAAGGTAAAAGATTTTTTGATTTTTTTGGCATTGATAATACACATGAATGATCCATTCCTATATGTGTTTTGTTGTTGCCTCGTATGGGTTATGTGAATGGGTTATATTCCTTTTGATATCATATGTGTTGGGTTAGTTATTGCTTCACGACTTTACCTTGATTCTTTGTGGTTAGGAAAGGTCAAGTATGATTTGAATTTGGGTTATGTTTGTTTCAACTAAAATTGTTCGAGTTGCTCGTAATTTATAACGAGGTCATCTAGCAATAGTATGCCAACCCAAGTCGTATTCTCAAGGAAGAGTTAGCAGGGCGATTCGATTCTTTGTTCATAAACGGAAAATAATAAAAAGGATTTGATTTGAAGTTTTAAATCTAAGCGAAGAACGTAAATAAGAAACGCAATTTAAATCTAATTTAAGAAAGCGAATTGAATCTAATCTAAGAAAAAAATTTAAATATATTCTAAGATAATAAATAACTTGGAACTTGAAATCAAAAGAAATACGGAAAGAACTCTGGAAATCGAAAACGGAATAAGAGAGCAAAAGCATAAATGATAAAACGAACGAAAGCGATAAACGAAACAAGAATAAATAAAGGGACACAAACGAACTTGAATTAAGAACTAGAAAAAAGTCTTGAATCCACAACGAAATTCTGGAAACAAAGTATGAAACTATGAATGTTGCAATCGGCTAACTTGAAAACAAAAACAATGCGAAAAACTATCTAAAAATCTAATTCTCAACCCTAGAACACGGGATCGAGACGTGCTAAACTACGATCAAAAAATATATGAAAAGGTGCTGGAAAGTAGTATGGAAAGTCGTGCCTTTGAAAGTACGGACGAAGTGTCGGGAATCCAAAAGTTCTCTCCATTGGGTGAGGCACACCATGTATATATACGTAGGGTAAGTTCAGTGACCACGTAGATGTCAGCGGCCGCTGACCCGGTGACTCCATGCCATTTGGGGGTTGGTTGCAACGGCTCCGCAATGGCTGCGAGGTCAGCGACCGCTGACTCGGTTAGTCTGGCCCCGCGCTCGCTGGCTTAGCATTGGCATGCCGCTGGCTCGACCGCGGCATAAACGACCTAGTCAGCGGCCATGGTGTGTCGCGCGACCGCTGACTAGTGCCTCGGCACTTGTCTTCATTTTCTCATCGTTTCTCGATTCTTCCTCGTTTCTTTTCCAACTTTGACGCTCGTTTAGGCTAATGATCCTGAAACATAAAATGAAACATAAATCGAAGCAAAACATGATAGAACGAGGGAAAATAATACGAATAAGAACACGAAAAATACTAGTTTAGACTAACTAAAAGAGGCTAAACAACCCCTCCACACACAAAAATTTGCTTGTCCTCAAGCATAACTTAGTCTAAACTATTGCTAGGGAAACATCTACACGCGACATGCATTCTTAACAAGACTTCAAATCATTCTAAAATCGATCTTCATATCATCACGTCACGTCACATAGATATCATAGAAGCAAATAGACCATCTAGACTAGATTATAATCAATTTGAACAATACAAAATAATGATGCACACGATGTTTATTGAGATCACATAACTGGCTAGAGTTTTTATCCATCTTAAATAGCGTATCTTTTTCTTTTCTTTTCTTTCTTTTCAATATGAGAAATATTAAGGAATTGAGTTCACTAGGTGAGTACTCCGAATATTCGGGTTTCCCGGTGTGGTTTCTCATACCTATCTCTTTTATAATTTTGAATTTGTGATTAAGAGAGCGGGGTAGAATCCTTATTTATTCCTATTTTTCAAGAATTTAAGAAAAATACTCAGAACAATGTCAAGTTATATGGTCATTGTCACGAGGTGCGAACAATTAGGGGTTTCCTAATGTATCCTCACGCGGTTTTCCGTGCTCATGGTTCCCATAGGAGCATAGACCTCTTGATAAGATTTGATTAATATCAACACGGATACACAACAAGTGGTCATAAACAACTAGCCAATTGAATCAATCAATTTATATCATCATGCATCACTACTTTAATCATTCTACTAAGATCCATAATCCGGTCATAATGTTCTACACCTTCCTAGTTCATCTACGTTTCACAACATAAATCAATGCAATTCAATCAAGGTTTTCAAATCAATCTCATCTTAAACATATGCCACGACTCGATTTACCCATGATGTATCAAGACAAAGTAGTTCTAAAACAATCAAAATTTTGTATGCTTAAAAGACACTAAAATAAAACGACGAATGCACGCATGAAAAAGACACCCCTCCCCCCTAAAAAGATAGAGCAATGCCCTCATTGCGGAAAGTAAAGATCTAAAGAGTAGGGATAGAGAAAACGTCCCTGAAATGCGGCATTCAGAGCAACAAACGGAAATAAAACCTGAAAAATGAACACTAAAAATGGAAAATAAAGGTTACCCAAATACACACTCACACGAAAAGAAGATAAAACAATAAAGTTACCTCAACAGTGAGACAAAGGCTCACTGTTGGTCGGGAGGAGGGTGGGTGGGTGCGCCGCCAAGGATCCAAGAGGACCATTGTTGTTGCATCTCACGGAGTAGGCGATTATGCTCCTCCATCGCCCTTTTTTGGGCTTCCCATTGATGTTGATGGGTGTCGAGGCGAGTGTGGAGGACGCAGATATCAGAAGCATCTCGCGTATGCCCATGGTGAATTCGGACGTAAACTGATCCCACTAAGCATTCCATTGAGGTTGAATGCCCCATTGAGATTGAGCACCCCATTGTGATTATCCGCCCCATTGAGATTGGGTACCCCATTGAGATTAGGTACCCCACTCGGTTCCTCCGGTGGTGTCCACGAGGTCATACCCTAGCCAAGCAGCGTCGACCTCCTCCTCGGCTTACTCGTCCACCTCATGCTCGGACTGAATCTCCTCATTATCCTCCATGTGGACATCTCCCGGTTCCTCAGATGCATTAGATGCCCGGGCTGCAACTTGGGCGTTTAGATAACGCCGCACGCAATTCCTCCTTTCTTGAGGTACCAACTCGGTATGAGAGAGGGCAAATGGTGCACCCCTCAACTCGTTGATGTCGATGTACTTTGTGAGGAGAGGGTCATTGTGTGGAAGGTCATTGGCATCGATAAGCTCGAGGTGCATGGCCAAGGGAGTAGCAAGATGGAGAAGTGAAGCATGAGCCCGCTTTCGTCGTTGGATGGACTGAATGTCCTCGAAAATGAATGAGGATGGACAAATCTTCATCTTCTTAATGGCACAATGGAGTAAGAAGCACTCCACCGTGTTCACCTTGTTAGCTTGTTCATTGCCTGAGATAGAATAGACAATGAACTTGTGTAGGACGCCGATCTCGAGGTCCCGAAGAAAGCCACTGGACATTCTTCCCGATGCCCAATTATGAAAATCTGTTAACTCAAACCACGCTAGATTCGGGTTAAATTCCGGGGGCACCCGATGGAGCCCCAAAGTGGGAAATCTAAAGATGGATTTCATCATAGCAGTGGTCACGGTATGAAAAATACCTTGATAACGGAATTTAAACGACTTGAAATCAGAGGCAACATCAAATGTAGTAAAGAATTCAAGTCCTAATTCTCTATAGCCATCAATTTCTAACCTAGCATATTTTTCCAAACCAAGATTCTTCAAATAACGAGTCAATTTAGAAGCAAATCTTAGGCTAGACATAAGGTCCCAATCCAAAGTAAGAGGAAGTGTAAGATCAAGAGAAGTAAATCGAGTGTAAAGTGTACCATCTTGATTGTTATAAATTGGGAATGGTGCACCCAAAGTCGGAATATGGTCACGAACGGGGTAGAATTCCTCGTCATCCTCTCTGTGTCGGCTAGATTACCCCACCTCGCTAGTCTTGGATCTCTTTCTCCCCATAGGACTTTTGTCAAACACTTGGTGGGAAAAAAGAGGTATGGAAGAATGATTTGGGAATTTGGGTGAATTTGTGGATGGATTTGGAATTTGATCGGATGGAATGAAAGATGATGGAAAAGGAATGGTGAATCCAAAGAATTGGAAGGAAATATGAAGTATGGAAGGATGAATTGGAGAATTAAAATAGGAGAGGGTTAGGGTTTGAGAAATTTGGGAATGAAGAAAGGGGGAAGAAGTGGGTGAAATAAAAGCGGAAGAAGGAAATATAGGGTGGATTCGGCCAACTCAGCGGTAGCTGACAAGTCAGCGGTCGCTGAGTGTTGTTACGCAAAAGGTGAGGAAATTTGGGTGTGTTTAACGAAATGAAGGTCAGCGACCGCTGAGTTGGTGCGGGGTGCGGCCGCTGGCGCTGGCGCGGGGTCAGCGGCCGCTGAGTGTGCCGCGGTCACTGACCCTACTCTCGTAAAATTTCACTTTTTTCTCCTCCGCGAACTTTTTCAACTCGGTTGCCTCCCAACTCGGTGATACTACGAACATAGAAAAAAGAAAAAATGAAATAAAGAAAAGAAAACCAAATAAAATAAAACAAAAATAAATAAAATGAGAAATGGGAAAAAACGAGCGTGGGTGGCCTCCCACGAAGCGCTTTATTATACGTTGTTAGCTCGACGGAATCGAACTAATGTAACGGGGATCGGATATAGGTGTTGACTCCACAATTCAATGTACGGTTTTACCCGATGTCCATTTACTCAAAAAGAATCCTCCTCGTCGTTACTATATAGTTCGACGGCCCCGGATGGTAGTACATCCTTGATCACGAATGGACCACTCCACCTTGATTTGAGTTTGCCTGAGAATAATCGAAGTCTAGAGTTGAAAAGTATAATGTTCATTCCTGGCTTTAACTCCTTGTGCACAATTCGGAGGTCATGAATCCGCTTAACTTTGTCCTTGTAAATACGTGCACTCTCATACGCCTCATTCCTAAGCTCATCAAGCTCGGAAATTTGTAGTGATCGCCTCTCGGCGGCGTTGTCGAGGTCGTACGTTTCTGTCTTGATTGCCCAATAGGCCTTGTATTCTACTTCGATCGGGAAGTGGCACGCCTTCCCATACACAAGGCGGTATGGGCTCATCCCAAGAATGCTTTTGAAAGTCGTCCTATATGCCCATAAGGCATCGTTTAGCTTGACTGCCCAATCTTTCTGGGTTGGTTTCACGATTTTCTCCAATATGGCCTTCACTTGCCTATTGCTCGTTTCGGCTTGCCCCGATGTTTGTGGATGATATGGGGTGGCAACTTTGTGTGTGATCTCATTCTTCTTCATCAATTTATTGAACAACTTGTTGCAAAAGTGTTTTCCTCAATCACTAATGATAGCTCGAGGGAATCCAAATCTACATAAGATGTTTGCCTGCACAAACTTGAGAAAAACATTAGCATCACAAGTCCTAGTGGGGATAGCTTCAACCCACTTGGAGACATAATCGACTGCTAATAGAATATGCTCATATCCAAAAGATTTAGGGAAGAGACCCATAAAATCAATACCCCACACGTCGAAGATTTCGACTACCAATATGTTTTGAAGAGGCATCTCGTTGCGGCAGCTTATGGCTCCAACTCGTTGGCATCTATCACATGCCAAATAGAATTCTTGAGCGTCCTTGAAAAGGGTTGGCCAAAAGAGTCCGCTTTGCAAGACTTTATGAGTCGTCTTTTGTCCTCCGAAATGCCCTCCACATGGGGATTCATGACAGAAACGTAGCACTTGCTCTTGCTCGGAATCCGGAATGCAACGTCGGATTATACTATCCTTGCCTAACTTGAAAAGGTAGGGCTCCTCCCAAAAATATTGCCTGCAAACATAACAAAATCGTTCCTCCTCTTGGGAGGTTAGGCCGGGTCTAAGTAGATTACATGCTAAATAGTTCACAATGTCGGCATACCAAGGAGTAATCGTAATTTTTGAGACATTCTCATAAGGAAAACTGTCAGAAACGCAAGATGTATCAACATGCGAATGCTCAAGTCTAGAAAGATGATCGTCCACAAAATTTTCACTTCCTTTCCTATCCTTTATTTCTACATCGAACTCTTGCAAAAGTAAAACTGATCTAATCAATCACGGTTTGAATTGTGATTTGGTCAATAAGTATCTCAAAGCTGCATGGTCGCTATGAACAATTACCTTAGATCCTAAGATATAAGATCGAAATTTATCTAAAGCAAATATTACGACGAACATCTCCTTCTCCGTGGTGGTGTAATTTACTTGGGCCAAGTTTAGTGTCAAACTAGCGTAGTAAATCACACAAAGCATATTATCCACGCGTTGACCTAAGACAACTCCAACTGCAAAATTAGATGTGTCACACATGATCTCAAAAGGAATAGAATAATTCGGGCCAATGACGATAAGGGCAGAAATCAACTTCTCTTTCAATAGGGTAAAAGCTTGTAAACACGAGTCATCAAAATCAAAATCAACTTCTCTTTCTCAATTTTATTTAAACAATCATTAAAAGATGAGCCAAATACCAAAAAATCGTCCATGAAAATCTCAACAAAGTCTCTTATCATCTCTGAAAATATGGACATCATGCACCTTTAGAAAGTACCGGGTGCATTACATAATCTGAATGGCATCCTCCTATATGCGTACGTGCCGAAAGGTCTCGTGAATGTCGTCTTGGCTTGATCCTCCGGTACTATGGTAATTTGATAATATCCTGAAATGTCCCGGAATCTTCCATGTTTGTTGATTTTGCTGCAACTGATTCACTGCACCCGAAATTTGTCCCATAGCAGTCTTGAGCCTCTCGATCCTTCTTGCTCTCTTGCATAAAAGCGGCCAGACTGTCTTCAATCGATGATCGCTGGGGTGGGGTAGGTTGATGCGGTGGTTGTTGCACCGGTGGTGGGTAAAACTGTTGTTTTTGTGGTGGAAAAAATTATTGATGTGGTGGTTGTGGTGAATAGTACGGCTGCGGTTGACGCTGAAACTGAGGCTAAAAATTCGGAGATTGAGGGCGTCGATTTTGAAAATTCTGTGCTCCTTGAAATTGTGGCCTCCGCCCCGTGTTTTGCAGATTTCTCAATGTGTTTTGCTGAGGAGGTGGTTGAGGCATAAATCCTTGCGCGGCATAAATTTCCGCCTCTCCTTCGACAGTCATCTCCGTCATTCATTGGCACTCTTCCACCACATAGCCGTAGTCGCCAAAAATACCGCATGTCACAGGTGCAGGTTGTTGAACAGATGGTGATGGGGGTCGGTTCATCTTCAATTCCTGTAACTCCCTCATCATATTCGCCATTTGTTTCTTAAGATCGGGACTCGTAGTCACTGCACTGGCCTCCATTCGTCTCGGTCGAGAGGATTTCTGCTGCGAACTCGCGGCTAGGGTCTCAAAAAGCTCATTCATCTCTCCCGCCATCTTGACTGCAATGTTCCCTCCTGTCGAACTGTCCACCATGAATTGAGTAGTCTGGAGCAAGCCATCATAAAAGAATTGGCATAACATCTCTGGTGCCATTTGATGGTGAGGGCACTGCTGAAGTAGCTCCTGGAATCTCTCTCACGCCTCATGGAATGGCTCGTCGTGGGCTTGTGCGAAGTTCATTATCTTAGTACGTACTGCTTGAGTTTTATGATGCGGATAGTACTTCAACATGAACTTCTCATAAACTGATGCCCAAGTAGTGAGTGATCCGGGTTGAAGAGATAAGAACCAAGATTTGGCCCTATCTTTCAACGTGTAAGGGAAACACTTCAACTTGAGTTTATCCTCTGTTAGCAAGTGAAGCCGGAAAGTTTGCACCACCGTGCAATATTTTTAGATGAACGTCAAGGCGTCTTCACTCAGGAGCCCATGGTATATCGGGAGTAGGGATTGGTGGTGTGGCTTCAACTCATATTTTGGACAGCGGTGTTGAGAACAATGGCTGAAGTAGCAGTAACGCCGAACTTAGGCCTAGTGAAATTGCCCATATAGCACGATTTCTTGTCCGCATTCTCATTGGCCATCTCTTCTAATAGAAACGGTAGCGAGAATTTGTCAATATGCTCAATGCTTTCTTTTACGGTGACTAGGATCGCACGCCTCCGGTTTATGTTGTCAATGAAAGGCGTCAACGGCTTTCTAGCACTGCGGTGACCTTGCATACACAACACTTAACAAAAACGTTACGCACACCACAATATGAAGAAAGAAGTAAACATAATAAAATAAAATAAAAAGAAAAAGAAAAAGAAAAGAAAAAGAAAGAACAATGAATTAAATCGCCTAAAGTCTTCCCCGGCAACAGCGCCAAAATTTGTTTCGACTAAAATTGTTCGAGTCGCTCGCAATTTAGAACGAGGTCATCTAGCAATAGTAAGCCAACCCAAGTCGTATTCTCAAGGAAGACTTAGCAGGGCAATTCGATTCGTTGTTCATAAACGGAAAACAATAAAAATGATTTGATTTGAAATTTTAAATCTAGGCGAAGAACGTGAATAAGAAACGCAATTTAAATCTAATTTAAGAAAGTGAATTAAATATAATCTAAGAAAATAATTTAAATCTATTCTAAGAAAAGAAATAACTTGTCACTTGAAATCAAAAGAAATACGGAAAGAACTCTGGAAATCGAAAACAAAATAAGAAACAAAAAGCATTAACGATAAAACGAATGAAAGCGATAAACGAAACAAGAATAAATAAAGGGAAATGAAACGAACTTGAATTAATAACTGGAAAAAGGTCTTGAATCCACAACGAAATTCTAGAAACGAAGTATGAAACTATGAATGTTACAATCGGCTAACTTGAAGACGAAAACAACGCGAAGAACTATCTAAAAAATTAAGTCTCGACCCTAGAACACAGGATCGAAACGTGCAAAACTACAAACGAAAAATATATGAAAAGGTGCTGGAAAGTAGTCAGGGAAGTCGTGCCTTTGGAAGTACGGACGAAGTGTCGGGAATCTAAAAGTTCTCTCCATCGAGTGAGGCACGCCATGTATATATACGTTGGGAAGTTCAACGACCGCGTAGATATCAACGGCCGCTGACCCGATGGCTCCGTGCCATTCGGGAGTTGGTTGCAACGGCTGCGAGGTCAGCGTCCGCTGAGCCATGTTAGTGCCCGCTAACTCGGTTGGTCTAGCTCCGCACTCGTTAGCTTGGCGCTGGCATGCCGCTGGCTCGGCTGCGGCACAAACGACCTAGTCAGTGGCCGTGGCGTATCATGCGACCGCTGACTAGTGTCTCGGCACTTGTCTTCATTTTCTCATCATTTCTCGATTCTTCCTTGTTTCTGTTCCAACTTCGACGCTCGTTTAGGTCAATGATCCTGAAACATAAAATAAAACATAAATCGGGCCAAAACATCACGGAACAAGGGAAAATAATATGAATAAGAACATGAAAAAATACGATTTTAGACTAACAAAAAGATGCTAAACAATGTTGTTTGCTTGATGAAACTTTGTTTCTCGTTGATGAGAAATTTGTCTAAAAATTGATGGTTGAAATGGATTAAAATGGCTCATTTGAAATATTTTGATAAAGATTCATATTTTGGGTATATAGATTTGTGGTTGAATTGTGCATACATTGTTTATTTCATTACTACAGTTGATTTGAATCTGTATGCTGTAATTGGGATCAAGAACAACATTGAACAACTCTGTAACTTTGTTCACTTACATGTATTTTTATCTCCAGTTTAGTAGTGTAGTATGCGTTTGCATGTGTATTATTCAGCTCGATTCTGGTTCCCCTTTGTATCATTGAGGGGACGACTGCTTATGTGATCAATTTAAATACCTTGTCATTAAATGACAAGAAAAACCATGTTTTGTATTTGAAGGTAATGAGGGTAGAGGATTATAGAAAATAAATAAGATATGGTCTGTTTATTTTCTAACAAATTAATTCTAAATAATGTGCATAAATGGTGGTTCTTATACTGATTTTATTTTATTCTAAATAATGATTTGTTAATTCTTTTTAGGACTATTATGTTTTAGAACCTTTATGTTTAGGATTAAATGAAGTGCTTTACCAATATTTATACTGATCATGTAAACTTAATCCTAAATCTTACATTACATTGCTCATACTGAAGTGCTTTACAATCTGATTTATATTGAAGTGCTTTACATTGGTCATACTGAAGTGCTTTACAATCTGATTTATACTGAAGTGCTTTACATTGGTCATAGTGATTTGGATAACAAATCATCCACTTTTCTTGATTACACACATGAACTCATACTAATTTAAATTACTTTTTGTTGATTATACACATGAATTTTCATATATATGTGTTGTGTTGTTAACTGTTGTGGGTTCTTATATAAATCAGATTATACTCTAATCTTTGCTGACTTCTGGTCCATATATATGTGTTTTGTTGTTGACTGATGTTTCATATATACACTAATCTCTGCTGATTTCTGGTCCATATATATATATATATATATATATATATAAATCATATAATCTGTTTTATATCAGAACCCATGTTTTAATCTATGCCAATTTCTGGTTATTCTGCACTATGATTTATGATTTGTGGTCCATATAAGGCTCTTAATAATGCTGCCATAGAATGAGTAATGATCTGTTTATTGTCTGATTATGAACTTCATACCTTATTTAGTTCCTGATATAGTTGTACCCCTTCTAAATGCAGTTTTTTGTGAAGCCCCTCATCAAATATATCACATTATATTCAGGATAATGGCATACAATACCTCTCAAGTTTTGGAATTGTACATGTTAATGGAAGAATTTTTTGACGAAACTGTTAAAAACATTCTCATTTTAGTAACCCTACTACTAAGTGAAACTCCTAACAAAAAATGTAGGTTGACTGATACATCTTATACCATGATTAGTAAGATTCCACATCAAATGAGGCATTTGTCTAGGATAATTAATCTAAGTGACACAGATTGCATAGTGAATCTATGTATGGATCGTAACACATTTGGTAGACTTTGCATATTGTTAAGAGAATTAGGTACTGTAAGCGACGGGAAATACGTTAGTGTAGAGGAACAAATCGCAATGTTTCTTTCTATTCTAGCTCATCATAAAAAGAACAAAATTGTTGGTTTTGACTTTAGTCGATCTGGACAGACTATTTTCATACTACATCCATGAAATTTTAAAAGTTATTTTAAAACTACACACACGTCTGCTTGTGAAACCTGATCCTGTATCTGAAGAGAACAACGATAGCCGCTGGAAGTGGTTTAAGGTATTATTTTAATAATTAATTTATTGGTTGTACTCTTAATGTAAATATAAGTCATTGACAACACACTTCTAAATTTGAAGCTTTCGTATTTTGAAATAAAGGGATGCTTAAGAGCCCTAGATGGCACATACATAAGTATTACGGTGCCAATTATAGATAAGTCGAGATATAGATCAAGGAAAGGAGAAATTTGTACCAACACATTGGGTGTATTCGATCGAAACATGTCCATTGTGTATGTACTACCTGGGTGGGAATGATCTGCTTCTGATTCTAGAGTGTTACGAGATGCTATTACTAGGAACCACGAGTTGAAGGTCCCACGGGGTATATTAATCTTACAATTAAAACTTTATTTATCAATCTTCATTATTAAAATATTATTTACTAAATAATGATTATTATTCAAAATTTAGGAAATTCTTATTTGGTAGATAATGGATATGCAAATTATGAGGGATTTTTAGCCCCATATCGTGGAGTACGATATCATCTAAAGGAATGAGGACCAACACGTGACAGACCTCAAAATGCGCATGAACTCTTCAACATGAGACATGCCCAGACGAGGAATGTCATAGAGAGATGTTTTGGTGTTATGAAAAAATGTTGGGAGATATTAAGAAGCCCCTCATTTTACCCAGTGAAGGTTCACCATTGTATTATTATAGCTTGTTTCATATTACATGATTTCATCCGTTTTGAAATGCATGATGATCCCATAGAAAAAGAATATGATGATGAACGTGTTGATGAGGATGGAGATGACGATGGTGTGTATGAGGCTTCAGATTTTATAGATGGAGATGAACGTGTTAATGAATGGAATACAACTAGGGAGAGCATAACTGAAGCAATGTGGTTATCATATTAGACCGTGGTACTAATATATATTATAACTTTTGTTCGATATCTTATTATATAAAATAATATGTTTTAAATGTAAATTATGTCAGCTATTGTTTTGAATGCAATTTACTTATTTAGCTTGTGTTTTCAACTCTAGGAACATGGATTTTGCACCAACATGTTTTTGCAAATGGGGTCAAATGTTGCTTAAGCGTGCTGGTCCAAATGCAAAATTTAGAGGTCGGTTATACTACAAGTGTCCGTTAAACGAGAATCATTACCAAAGCTTCCTTTGGCATGATGAGTTTAATAACACATCAGGTATGAATGAATGTGAAATATCAAGTGCATCGACTTCGGTTTTACTAGATTCTTCCAATACGCGAAATCTGCGTACTCATACTGATTTGGAGTTCCAAATATTGATCATTTTCATGTCTATTGTACTTGTTTTGATTGGAGTTATAATTGGAAAAGTAATGTAATTTATATATTGCATACTTTGAACGTGTATTAGAACAAGATTTTTTCAATTGGACATGTATATGTAGTTTCCTATATTTCAGTTTGCTATATGTAGAACAAGTAATGGAACTTATATCCTTGTACTCGTATTGATGGTGAGGGAGCAGAAACCGAAGCAAAGTTATATCCTTGTAACTTATAATGGACATGTATATAATATGTATATTGGATGCAGTTTTGCAGATCTGTAACATGCATGAACTGTATTAAATGTAGTCAAAATTGTATTCTAGTGTAGTAAATTTCAATATATGAATTGCAGAAATATGTTTATTAATGAAGCAGTCATGGATGCAGCTTAATGAGTGTGTAGCCATGAATGTGTAGTCAATAATTGTATATAAAGATATAGATTGTCAATGCAGCCTCTGAAAAGTTATAATCTAAATCAATGCAGCATGAATGGGGTATAGTAACTTAATCTGAATCAATGCAGCCCCTGACAAGTGAATTGATAATGCAGCATGAAATGTCTTTTACGTAAAAGTTAATGCAGAATAAGTTAATGTAGAGAACTAATTTTTCAGAAAATCAGTCACATTAAATGAAAGCTCTATGCACGGTTTTATAAAGACATCATGTGTTGGTCTAATTTTTAACTATCTCCCAAACTTCATCTCAAGCACCAAACTTCACTTCATACTATGGCTTCAGATGATATTCCTCCACAATCTTTCTACTTTCACATGATCAAATGGAATGCAGAGCTGGATAGTGTATTGATGTCAGTGTTATCCTTCTACAAGGAGAAGCATGGATGGAAAGGTGGCGATGTACCCAACACTATTCTTGAAAATGTGGCCTTGTCGATCAACAAGCATTGTGGTTCGAAATTAACCACATTTGATGTGTTTGAGAGAACACATTAGACACTCGTTACAACACTTTCACGGAGATTGCTCGTACACCCGACGCAATATGGGATATCGAAGAACATCGAATAATATCAAGCGAAGATGTATGGAGTTATTTGTTTGAGGTAACTACTTTTTGTTTCATTTTCAATCATTAAGGTCGTCTTTTTTTTCCCTAATTTTCAACTGTATGTTAAGCTCGTTTTTTTTCTATTTTACAAGAAATACGACTTGGCAAAAATATATTATTGGAAAAAAGATCCTGATTTTCAAAGATTGACATACTTATTTGGCGATGATGAGGATGTGAAGCTTGAAGATGCTACTAATTCTAATAATGCTAATAATATAATCAATATCAACTCCTCTAGTTCCAATGATTGAGAAGCATACCTTGGTCATGTTTCTAGCAATGAGGATGAAGTTATTTCTCCACCAACAAGGAAGATCAATAAATTTAAAAAAAAGAAGAGAATATCAATTCCATGTTTGGTTCAATTGCACAACTCATGAAGGATAATAGATTGAAAGACAAAAATGTGTCAGGTTCCTCTTCTTGTGCATCCTCGAACCCGTTCAAATAGAGGTTTAAGTACTTCGAGTTCCTCATACTCATCTTATGCAGCGTCGCGCCGGGTTCCTCTTCTTGTCATCGTTTGCTTGTAGTTTGTGTGTTATTTGGTTGGTTTTTTAAAGTTTCTATGTTTGGTTCGACTTTCAAGTTTCTAGTATGTTTAGTTCAACTTGCAAGTTTTCAACTTTAATTCTGCAAGTTTCATACTCTAGTTTGTTTGATTTGTATTTCAACTTTTCTGAAATCGTAATGTATCGTTTTAATTTTAGTATGTCATTTAATTATATTTTTGTTGTTTTGTCCTTACATTATCAATATCACATGCCGTAAACACCAAAAATATATAAAAGCATCATGCATAAAAACAACAAAAATGTAATTAAAGGACATAAAAACAACAAAAATGTAATTAAAGGACATAAAAACAACAAAAATGTAATTAAAAACATCATGCATTACTAATAGCAACAAAAATGTAATAACCGAACATGCTCGAAATGCACATTATAATCATTAAAAACAGAAGATGCATTACTACTGATAAAAAACAGAAGCTGCATTAACTAAATACCATCAAAAAAACATTATTAAAATAGAAGCTGCATTACTAAAAAACTGAATTCACAATACTAATGATCAAAAACACAAGTTGCATTACTAATCCACTGCCATTACATTTCAAATATAATCTTCAAAGCAAAAGCATAAGTTGCACATAGCTCATAAATCCACTGCCATTCACATTACTAATGATCTGAAATATAAAATTACATAGATCAAGGATATCCATCATAAAACCAAATACCAAGTGCAAAGTACAGATCCAAAAACCAAAGTATGAAATATTATATGTTGGGAACCCCACAAGTTTATATTGTTTTAATGATGTTATTCGAAACAACACTTAGTTAAAAGCTTGATTTCTAAAGACTAGTAATTATTGTCCTCTGTTAAGGAAAATGCTAAATTATAAAAGAAGCAGATCGTATAGTTTTACTATCTGTATTATTCTTAAAAGCTTTCCTGGACACATTTTGTTATAAGTATTCTAGTTTCGCACTACCAGATTCTTATTTAGATCTAGAATATGTTCTTTGTTTAAAGACAGGCCGCTGTCATACTTAATTTTTGATCTACCTGTTAAGATCTTAGTTATGTTAGTAAAAATGAACTATAGACGATGAAAGCACTATCTGTTCATATTGCCTTTATTGTACTTAGAAAGGAAGTTCAATCATGAGGAAAGAAGGCAGATAGCGTTTTCGACAGTTAGCTGTTAAATGATAACAGTGACTCAGATTATTTAGACAGCTAGAGACTTCAGTGAGCTGTGAAGACTACAGCGAGATGTGTGAAGAAATCAAAGACAGTGAGCTGTGAAGACTACAGCGAGATGTGTGAAGAAATCAAAGACAGTGAGCTGTGAAGACTACAGCGAGCTGTGTGAAGAAATCAAAGACGACGAGCTGTGAAGACTACAGCGAGATGTGTGGAGATCAACACATGATATTGGAACAGATAGTAGTCCACTATCTGTTCATTTATTATTCACTGCTCTCCAAGAAAGGAAGGACAGCGAGCTGTGTTCAATAAAGCAGGAAGCAAAATGGTTAACAACAGTTAGTACGCAACAAAACCTAAGCGAGGAATCTTGGCCACAACAACTAGTGACCAATTATTCAACAGCGAGTGCTCAAGAAATGTCCTCAACAGCGAGTGCTCAAACAATGTCTTCAACAAGCGAGTGAAAAGCAGCGAGTGAATCAGCAGCGAGCTGCTCATCAATACAGGGGATTAAACAGTGAGTGAAATCAACAGAAAGCACTCAGACAGCGAGACCACGCCAAACAGCGAGCTGTGCTCTTAGATCAAGGAACAGCGAGCTGTTTTAACCCAGAAGAAGAAATCACAGTGAGTGCTCCATAACTCCAGTGTATGGTTAAAGGGTTCAACAGAATGTACTCAAACAAAGGTTGAAACAGCTAGTGATCAAACAGCTAGCTGTGTATCTCAAATGTTTAAGGATCAAAAAGAAAATCTGCTCAAACAACAGCGAGATGTTTCTTTTTGTTATGGTGGACTGCCGACTTACCTAAATTAGTCATAAGTCATCCACTCAGTGTGTTGTTACATCAACGGGATGTTTTAAGGAATGATGTACAAGATTTTCAAATATCTCTGTAAAATGAATCATTACCAGTATGGCAATACATTGGGAAATCGCGTGAAAGGTGGTAACAACTCTCATATGGCCGCGCGTGCATCAACAACTCTGACATGCATTTAATGCCGCCATTAATGCGTTGAAAATAGAGGCCATCGTCTCCAACGGATAGTTTCTTCATTGAGGCTATAAATACCACCTTCACCTTCCAGAAAGAGTGACGAGAATTCAAGCAATCAAAGCCAAAACTCTGCTCAAATATCTTCAAAGCTTTCATCGTTCTAAAACACTCCACCTACGAATTCTCTGAGTGTTCATCTTTTGAAGATTACTTTCTGGAAATTTGTTCTTACATTATTCTAAGTTAAGGATCTAGTTTTGATCCAAAGGTTGAAATATTTTAGATTGTAGTTTTCAATCTAGAAGAAGTGTAATCACAAGTATTTATCTAGTTTTGATAAAGCTTGTGGCTCGTACTCAACGAGTAAAAAGAAAGGAGACATTAGTTGATTTCGATCTAGTTTTGATCGAGCCGTGGACGTAGGGAGGTTTATCCCGAACCACGTTAACTCTTGCGTTCTTTACTTTCTGTTTTACTTCATACTCATCTTCTTCATAATTGCATAAACTTGTTTATCTCTAATCTATTGGTTAAGAAAACATTTTCAACAAAAGAGCATTAACCACCGAATTCCGCACACAACATTAATCAAGATTAACTTGTTCAAGTTTCTCTTATTAACTGTGATTTTACACTTAAGGTATACTTGAGCTAAGTTGACTCTTCTTGACACGAAGAACCCTCTAGCTAATCCAAGCCTTCTTATATTCTAAGATTGCTTAAACCTTATTAATTAAAAACAAAAACAAGAAAACCTAAAAAGTTGGAATTGGTGTTTTCGCGGGGGCGGGGAGGGGCGCATACACCAAACTAGCTCTTTCGGGACCAACATTATATATCCAACATAACAAGATTATAAAATCCAAATCAACCAGTTACTAACAAATATCCAACCAAAAACTAACAATAATCTGCACATGCCTCTACTTTGCCCTTTACCATCCAACCAAATCAATCTCTTAATTAGAACCTAGAATACGGAGTACATATTCTACTTTAGCATCTTCCGGTAGGCCTAAAAACAGTTCGAGCTTCCAATCATTTTCAATTAAAAGTTCCAATGAGCCTATCACGCATACTAAATCCTTCTATATTGGGAAGTTTATCAAATATTTTCATTCTTGCTTGGCCTAAGACTTGCTCGTGTCCTAATCGAGATGCAAATGTCTCCATCATGGAGTTTGCATTGCAACTCATACCTTCGATCATCGCACATACCTTGTCAATACCATCTACAACCCTACTACGCTTTTACCCTTTACCTCTACCTTTGGCTAAGTTGGGAGTAAGATGCTCAGTTCTTTTCTCAGGTTGGGGTTGATACGAACTATTAGCTGCACCATCTCCGGAAATAATGTCCTCCAAATCAACATGGTATTCCCCAGGAACGTAACCTTGATCAACTGATGCATAATCTTGTTCCAATTGATTGATGGCTTCAAACACATCAAATGAACCTTGTCCGTTTGCTCTATCCTTCCCAAATATTTCTTTCCAATCCTCGTACATGGGCCAGCTCTTTTTGTGAATTCGTTTGGCATTCGCATCAATCTGTACACACATATTTCATACCGAATAATTATATCAAAACATTACATACAAAGTAGTTTTTGAATCACATATATACACTATATATAAATTTGTACCTTAATTATGTGATCCCAAAGACTGTCGTCACAATCCACCGTATAATTGCTATTGAAATTAAATTCCAACACCACTTTGACTAAGAATCGTACACAATGAGTTGTAGTCTTTTTTCCAAATTGAAAGTTTTGAATGCATGTGAGGATTACCTTTCAAGTTAGTTCACGACATTTTTTTCTTGAAGCTATCCTCCAACTTGTTCAAGTAGCCTGCCCTAAATCCATTGTTGGATTTCCATCCTTGGGCAACTAGTTTTTTCATAGCCATTAGCAACATCTCCTCTTCTTTTGGTGTCCACACCCTTCGACCCTTCTCAACTCGTTTACCATTTCCGCTAATGGCATCACAACTACCTAAGATATGATTAAAACATTATCAAAATAAAGGTTACGCATTATCTAAACATTATCAGTCTGCACTGATATAAAGAATCAGTGAAATATATAATTACATATATTATATTATCATCGGATTTGCAAGTTCATGAGGTGAGAACTAATACATTATATTAAGCAATATTTTATACTCCCTCCGTCCTAATAAGCATGACACAAAAATTTTGGGCACGGTTATTAAGGAGAGTATATAAAGTAGTGTAAGAGTGATAAATGTGGTAGGGTCCACATATTTTAAAGGGATAACTTTTACTATTTTAGGAATGTGCCAAGCTTAGTGGGATGTCAAAATATGGGAATTGTGCCAAGCTTAATGGTACGGATGGAGTATTACACTAAACTAACAAGCAATACAAATGCCCATTTTCATTTCAACCATGCAACTGACTATGTACTATAATCTTAAACAGATACCAAAGATTATGAACATCCATCATTAGGATTTTTAATTTTTCATAACTAAAGCAGGAACACGAATCAATGTAAAAGGGGAAAATACTACAATCTACTGCAATCTCCTGCAACTTATAGCAAAGAAATTCAAAACACCCAAATCGAAGAGACAACCATTACAAATTGCAAGAACACCCATTTGGAAGTCGCAAATGTAAATCAAAGAACAACTTTTACTCAAACAAAACTCATACCCATCGAAGAACAACAACTTTCAATCAAACAAAACCCATACCCATAAACTTTATCGAAGAACACACATACCTTCTTCAGTCGATGCCATAGAATTTCAGTCGATTGATTTACTTCAGGCGCCCTTCAATTTTAATCTTGTTTTTTGATTTCTATCGAATGCTTATGAAGACAAATATTTTTTCATTTCCCGCGACTGAAACCTAGAAAATGATAAATTTATCTTGTTTCTAATCTTACTACCAAACAAGATATTAATTATCCTATCTATCATCATCTCACTTATAAAACATGATATTAAGTTATCATAGCAAATAATAACCTCTACCAAATGAGATAATAAATTATCATACTTTTCACAAGTACTTACCAAACAATTTATTAAACACTATTCACAATAATAATCGATACACAATTCACACTAATAATCCATTTTTTTTATCTCCCTTAATCTCATGTTGCTTACCAAACGCACCCTAATAGATTTTAAATAGAGCTGATAAAATAGTTTGGTTCGATAAGCTCATTCAGAATGTTAAGTGGCCATAAAAGGTCTACCTAGCAATAAAGTATGATCACGCCCATTCTCATGCACATCACCTATCTCAAGAACAACGAAATCTATTGGTACAATCAAACCACCAACACTAACTAGAATATTCTCAATAATACATCTAGGATATCTAACAGAATGATCAGCTAACTGTAAACTCATATGAGTGGGTTTCAATTCACCTAACTCTAATTCCTTATAAATTGAGTAAGACATGAGATTGATACCAGCACCTAACTCGAGCATACCTGTCACAGTCTTTCTAGTTCCTAGAGCTATGGTGATGATGAAACTACTTGGATCTTGCAGCTTCTGTGGGAGAAGCTGCTGCATGATTGAGCTGGCTACCTCAGACACCATCACAGACTCATCATCTGCAAATCTCCTCTTCTTGGAGGCTAGCTCTTTGAAGAACTTGAGGTACGCCGGTACGTTGCGGATAACATCAAGAAGCAGTAAATTTACATGCACTTGGGATAACATCTTGTAAAAATTAGCGAACTGTTTCTCGAGCTTCTCATTTTTTTAGCCTGCTCGGAAAGAGAATCAGTGGCTTGTAGGGATTCGTCGTCTTATGCAACTGAATGGATGGCTCTTCCAGCTCCTTCCCTTTCTCAATCTCCTCCTCTGCTCTATCTCCATCAGCTTCCGATAACTCCACCCGGTTGTCCACTTGTTTGCCACTATGTAGAATAGTAATTGCCTATAGCTGATGAGTCGAGTGTCCCTACCTCGGTATCTTTCCTATTTGTTGTTGCTGCTGCATCTGGTTTATAGCTCCTGAAATCTACCTCACTTGGCTCTCAAGGCGTTTGATTGTAGCCTCTTGAACCTCCCTAGACAACTTGCTTTCTTGCATGAAAGCTGCCAAACTGTCTTCGAAAGATGGTTTGGGTGGTGCGGCTGCTCGCGGTGTAGGCGGGAATGGTGACTGGAACTGAGGTGGTGGCTGCTGAAAGTGTGGAGAAGGAGGATAATACTCTTGCTGAGGCGGGTAGTAAGGTTGCTGTGGTGGATAGTACCCATGTTGAGGTGGGTAGTACTGCTGTGGAGGTGCTCGTCGGGGAGAAAAATTTGATCCTTGACCCTGATTCGGCCCCTTCCATGCGCTCTCCATCCTGTAGTCTGATGGACTGGATGCTGCTCGAATGGTAGACGCGGTGGATATCCCTGAGCAGCGTACACCTCTGCCTCTCCTTCATAGGTTAGTGCCATTCTGTTGTAATGATTCTTGTCATGAGTGAGATCACCACAAATCGGACACGGCTCAGGCGTCGGCTCGTGCTTGGCCACTGTAGGGGCCTTTCTCATCTTCAACTCTTGCAGCTCTCTCATCATATCAATCATCTGCCTCTTAAAGTCAGGCTCACTCCGATCTCCCTAACCTCTACTCTCTTAGATCGAGAGGTTTTTTTTCTGTGAGTTAGTAGCTAGAGTCTCGAAAATCTCTACTACTTCTTCAGCTGTCTTCTCAGATATGTTTCATCCAACTATTGTATCCACCAAGAACTGATACATATGCTGCAAACCATTGTAGAAGATTTGTCAGAGGAGCTCGGCACAATCTGGTGGTGTGGACACTGCTGTTGGAGCTCTCTGAGTCTGTCTAATGCCTCATGGAAAGGCTCGCCAAGTTCTTGAGCGAACTGCATGATCTGTAGTCGAATCTGCTGTGTCTTGTGATTCGGGTAGTACTTGAGCAGGAATGTAGTACTAACGGTCTTCCATGTAGGTAGAGATCCTGCTGGAAGGGAAAGATACCACGACTTCGCCCTGTCTTTAAGTGAGTAGGGGAAGCACTTCCTAAGCAGCTCATCCTCGGTTAGGGTCTAAAGTGGGATAGACTGAACTGCTGTGCAGAACTCTCTAATGAAGAGGAGTGCATCTTCGTTAGCCAATCGGTAGAATGAGGGTAGAAGGTTGATGTGGTTGTGCTTCAGCTCATAGGATGGCCTGGCGAAATCTCCGAGCTTCTTAGATGCTTCGTCTTCCTCGGCCATTATCACTAATTTCCCTTCGAATAAAGTGGCAAGATTGATGACGTCCCTGTATCGCTCCTTAAGTACACCTTCTCTTCTATTAATATTGTCGACAAAGGGCACCAATTCTTGTCTCAAGCTTCGGCGTCCTAGCATACACAAAGCCAACAAAAGATCAAACGTACCTTGTGGGAGCAAAAGAATAAAGAAAAGAAAAACAAAAGAAAAATAAAGCAACGCAAATAAATGCCTAAAGCTGGCCCCGACAATGGCGCCAAAATTGGTTTCAACTTATTTTACTTAAGTTACTCGCAAGAGAACGAGATCATTATAGATTAATAAGTTAACCCTAGTCGTATTCTCAAGGAAGGCTAAACAGGGCTTCATCTACGTTGTTAAACAAGAAAGCAATTAAATAATTGAGCTTTGAATGATTATTAACTAAATTAATTAATTTCCTAGGCGAGTGAAATTAAAAGAATAAGAAAACGAATTATCTAGGCGATAATTAAGAAAGCAATTAAATCCTAAGTCTAAGAACGAAGAATTAAAGGAATGAAATCTTGACATGCTTCAATTGATTGATTAACATGGATAATTGAATAGGAAATCAATAATTTAAACTTAATCAAGAAGGAAGCCACGAGAAAAGAAAAACAGTAAACAAATAAAAAAGCAATAGAACTCACAAATTAAACTGGAAATAATGCACTGAACGAGTCTCCGGGTTTGAATCACAATCGAATCCACAACGCGAAATTAAAGAACAAGAACGAAATAAAATTTTTGACTACTGTGTTTTCTCTCGTGGTTTAAAACCCTAGAATGATGGATTTTACAATAAAATCACGCGTGCACTATAGATATGGGGGAGAAACCCGCTTGGCCAGCGATCACTAGTGTAATGCCCCGTCTTTTAATTAATGAAGTAAACGATTTTCGAACGCACTTGTTATTTTTGTTTAGTGAACTGTGCATTTTAATAAATGGAATGGGAGTTTTGGTTTAAGATAACAAGTACTTATAGATTTCTTGATTAATATCTTAAGAAATATTAATATTTGAGTATATGTTTTATATCATTGACAATTTTTTTATGGTATGCATAGGGTACTTACATAAGAATTTTGTGTTAAATGTTATCTAAGTATATATATATACATATCGTACTACACGTTTGACCTATAAATATATATTGCTGAAAATAGTATATGCAAGATGAGATCACACGCATCATATATGTAGAGATAAGATCTGCTGGGTTATATTGAAAGAAGGGAAAGAGTGCACACTCAAGTATAAGCATGTAAAGGTGTAACAAGTAGGAGAGGTAGGATGAAAATATAAAACTCTTGTAGGGAAACAAAGAAAACAAATAAAGATATATATATGCTATAACATTTCCTGGCAGAAATCTAAACTAGCCATACAGTTCTCTTCGGTAGAAATCTAAAAGAAACAAAACAGGAAATCAAAATATTAAATAGAATGGTGAACATAGGGAAGACTTTTCTAAAAAACCTGTAACTATACTAAAGCAAGGACAAGGCAGGAACATAGGGAGTGGCAGGTTGCAGCATGGTGTGTAAGTAGGAAAGGAGTGAATCACAAGTCCCCAACACTTCAAACATACTGCTGGAGCAATAAGAGACTTCCTCCCATGCCTTGCTTACCTGCAGAGATGATTAGACAGATTAGGAGATAGCAACAAAGCCTTCCATCCTATAAATAAGTCTCTAATCTAAGCATTCAACACACATACAACACTAAAAAAAACAAACACAGTGCAGCAGTCTCTAGTTCACACGAGAAGAAGAAGTAGCTAAAGATAAAGGTAATGAAACTAAGCTCTAACTATCCCTTCCATTTAAATCTATTATAATTTTAACTCACAATCATAAACCATAAACTGTTCTGCCCTCCTAAGTCATTCAGGCAAACAGAAAGTATGTATATATATATAATAACTGTCCAAATTCAGTGAAAAGTTGAAATGATGCTAAGCCCAAAATATAACCATTCTCAAACCATGAACTGAGGTAACAACTATGCAGTTTTCATCTTTTAAAACATTGACATAATTTCAGATTTTCTTGCAAAACAATAGGTAAGCAGAATATATATATATGTTGCTTCATCAGAAAAATAAGGAGCAGAGGACAAGTTTGTGTTTCTGTCAGGTTAAGCAGTCATTTAAAACAGAACTGGGAAATCAGAACATAAGCATTTTATCCAGAATACCAACACAGAGTATGAGTATATATTCCTATCAAAGTAAGCATTTATAAAGAAAACAGGGCATAATATTCCAGAACAGAAACATAACATTAAGCATATAAGAGTACACATTTTCCAGAACAGAAACATAACTTCCTTACATTAGCACATAAGAGTACACTCCTTATACAATCCAAACCAGGGAAACAAACCACAGAACCAAAACAGAACACCCCCAGAACATAATACTACATACCAAAGGTCTATTAATTAAAGTAAAATTTGGTAATACTTCACTCTCAAACCAGAACACTAACTCAGTATATTCAAAATAAGATATACTAGTTCATAGCAATGAAAGGAGGAATTAAGTTACTCAAAATCCCTCTACCCAGATTCGAATGATCAGAACAAAAGAGTTCTTAGAGTCAACGAACACAGAACTAGCAAACTAAGCATGCAGATTAATAATTGCAGAAAGTAGGCATCTACATCCAATCAGAAAGCACACAAACAATTAGACAAACACTTAGCTTTAAATTGAGAAATTTCTTTTCTTGGTGAGTAAGAGAACCGTGGGGCACTCACTCCAACCAAATTCCCAGCAGGTCATCAACCCTTCCCAAAACCAGAAACGGGAATTAGACCAAATCAAATTCAATAATGTAAACCTTAGAACTAAATTCTGAAAACAGGAATTTTGAGAAAATCTCTAGCATGCAGAAACAAAAGCGAAAGCTAAGTGAAAGCAAAAAATGAAGAATTGTGGATTTGTACACATGATAACCGTTTTGCAGAGAACAATTTAACGAAGGAACTGGAATCAAATTTTATTAGAATCAATCAACTCTTCATATTACAGTCAACACAGCTATATATACACATCACATAAAATGCATGTGTATCTCTCATATCCAAGAAACGTAAACCACAATTATAAAGTGAAAACACGCTTTTACTAAAGCTATCAAAACTAACAAGTATATCCTAGCCATTGATTACAAATAAGATCCAATGGCCTTTATTTAAACTCATACTTCGCGCAATCCATCTTGAATCAGTTCTTCCTTTGAGCTTTTGGTTGCTCTCTTTCTTCCTTCATCCTATACCCCCCCTCAAGATGGGCTTGACAGACATCAAGTAAGCCTATCTTGGATTTGAGTAGGTGGAAACGAGGACTCGGCAATGGCTTGGTGAAGAAATCCACCAACTGAACAGTAGTAGAGACATGAAGAGGATGAAGAAACCCCTCTTTGTACAGATTCCTTACCAAGTGGCAGTCTATATCAATATGCTTAGTGCGTTCATGAAAGACTTGGTTCTTCGTGATGTGAATCGCAGCTTGATTATCGCAAAACAGAGGTATAGGCTGAGCTGGTGTGAGACCAAAATCATGGAACAAATAACTCACCCAAGTAAGCTCCCTAGCAGTGATGCTTAAAGCTCTATATTCAGCTTCAGCCGATGACACGGATATTGTAGCTTGCTTCTTGCATTTCCAAGAGATAAGAGCGTTGCCAAAGAAGATACAATATCCAGTAAGTGACTTGCGTGTGTCAACACACGATGCCCAATCTGCATCAGAAAATCCTTTAAGTTCAAAAGAAGAAGTGGCCGGATAATATAGACCAAGTGAGGGACAGCCTTTCAAGTATCTAAGGACATGTGTTGCAGCATTCCAATGAGGTTTCCTAGGAGATGCAACAAACTGACTAAGTTGCTGAATGGCATAAGCAATGTCAGGTCTTGTAAGATTGAGATATAATAGCCGACCTATAAGCTTCCTATATGATTGAGGTTGATCAAGCAACTCACCATCATCCACTCTAAGTTTTGTGTTGGATGGTAAAGGAGTTGAAACAGAACTGCAACCCAATAAGCCAACACTATCCAGAAGATCCAATATATATTTTCTTTGATTCAAGTAAGTACCATTGACACCTCTAGCAATTTCGACCCCCAAAAAATATTTAACTAAACCAAGATCTTTTATTGTGAAAGAGCAGTGGAGATAGTCCTTTAAATCAGCTATAGCTCTAGGGTCAGGGCCAGTAATTAAGACATCATCAACATATACAAGAAGGCATAAAAAATCTGCATCCTTACCCTTTGTGAACAAACATTGATCAGCAGCTGATTGAGAAAACCCAAAAGAAAACAACGCCTTGCAAAACTCCTGGTTCCATTCTCTTGAAGCTTGCTTAAGCCCGTACAAGCTTCTTTCTAACTTGCAGACTTGGCCATTCTTCACCTTTTGATATCCCTGTGGAGGACGCATATAAATGTCATCATGCAAATGCCCATGTAAAAAAGCATTGTTTACATCAGCTTGATGAATAGGCCAACCACGAGCTGTAGCTATGGCAATTAGAAATCTGATAGATACAAGCTTAGCTACGGGTGAAAAAACTTCTGTGTTGTCTATGCCATACTCCTGATTGTACCCTTTGGCTACTAAACGGGCTTTGAATTTGTCTATAGTTCCATCTTGCTTGAGCTTAACCTTAAACACCCACTTAGAGCCTATAGGTTTCTTCCCCAGTGGTAGATCAGTGATACTCCAAGTTTTGTTTTCCTCTAGAGCCCTTAATTCACACTGCATTGCTTCATGCCATTCTAAGTATTTGCTAGCCTCTTTATAAGATGTGGGTTCATGTAGACTAGTAACATTTACCAAGAACAACTGATAACTAGATGACATGTGTGGAGTTTCCATATAGGGAAAGGTTGGAGGCGAATGTACCTCATGAGGAGTATGTGGAGATGCCAAAGCGGAACCAACATAATCTTGCATCCAAACGGGAGGCTTTGTGGAACGCTTCCCTCTAGATAAATGTTCTGAAGGAAGAACAGCTTCCTCATGTACTGGTTCAGTTGCAGAAACCTGATTATCACCTTGCTCATCAACTTGCTCATCAGCACAATCCTCATTCCGTATGACAGCATCAGCCTTTACTTGATCAGATTCCAGAATCACATAAGGTGTAGTTTGTATAAGTGGTGTTTCTGAATTCTGTGTAGAATCAGGCTGAAAAGGATTGTCATTGATGAGGAATTTCACATCTCTAGATATAAGTAATGCAAAATCATGCACTTGACATAAGATAAAGCCCTTGTGATTGGGAGAAAACCCTAGAAAAAAACACTTCTCAGCCCGGCTATCAAATTTGTTTCTGCCTGGTTTGAGTGTTGAAGCATATGCTAAGCAACCAAATCTGGGAACCTTGCTAAGGTCTGGTTGCTCTTTAAACATAACAAAGTAGGGACTCAACCAGTTAAGTACTCTAGTTGGAGTCCTATTTAGAAGCCATGTAGCCATCAACAAAGAATACGGCCAGAAATTCTGTGGCACACTATTTTGAAACATCAAGGATCTAGCAACTTCTAAGAGGGTTCTATGTCTCCGTTCTACTATGCCATTTTGCTGTGGAGTGTATACGCATGACAATTGATGAAATATACCCAAGCTAGACAGTAACTCCTTCATATTTGTGTTTATGAACTCACTTCCATTGTCAGTCCTAAGAGTTTTAATAGATTTCCCAAACTGAGTTTGAACCATCTTAAAGAAGTCTTTAAGCTTGCTAAATACTTGACTCTTGGAGTGCAACATATATGTCCAAATCATACGGCTATGGTCTTCTACAATAGTTAGCATGAATTTTGCATTACATATGTTTTCAGTAGCATAGGGACCCCACACATCAGCATGTATTAACTCAAATATAGATAAGGACCTTCTATTCAATATAGGAAAAGAAGACCGAGGTTGCTTTGATTTAAAACATACCTCACACTTGTTAAGTGTCTCAGCAACTTCCTTTGTGATAGCACCTTGAAGTTGTGGAACATGGCTGAGTGTTTGGGCTGATGGATGCCCAAGATTCCTATGCCAATCAATAATAGACAAGTTGGTTTGAGAATGCATCTGAGGTGTATCAGCTGCAGTGGTCAGAGGTTTGAAAAAATAGAGATTTCCACTTCTCTTTCCAATAGCAATGATCCTCTCACTTTTCTCCTTTTGAATAATGCAGTGTGTCTTCAAAAATATGCATCGCACATCCAGGTCTTGAGCAAGTTGTGCCACTGAAATAAGATTGTTGGTGAAATCTGGAGTGAGCAGCACATTCTTTAATACAAGTTCATCAGTAATTCTTACTTCCCCAACATATTGAACTGACTTTATGGAGCCATCTGGAAGGTGAATAGCATGGATATGATTGAGTTTATACACAGAGTGCATAAGGCTAGCATTGCAGCAAGTGTGTATGGAAGCTCCAGAATCCATTATCCATGAAGTGGGGCACGGTTTTGATCCAATAGTGTAAGCAAAATGACCTGAAATAAACAGGTCATCCTCGTTTGATGTATCCACCAGATTGATGCCATGGTTTGATGCACCTATAGGATCTTTCTTTGGAAGCCCATTCATACATTTAGCAATTTCCAGGTGAAGCCTTTTTGAGAATTCTGGAGAAAACTCTTCCATGTCTTGAGTTGTACCAGTTTGGGCTCCATATGATGAATCATCCACAAAGTGAGCATGAGATTTACCCCTTAATCCTTTGTACTTTTGCTTGTACCAGTCAGGATAGCCATGAAGCCTAAAGCATTCCTTATCTTCATGGCCATGTACTTTGCAATGTGTACAAAAGAGTTTTGCCTTCTCCTCTTTTGTTCTTCTACCCCTGCCTTGCTGTGGCTTGTTGAATTCATCTTTATATGTGTTGGTAAACATCACTCTTCCAGAATTGAGCATGTCTATTCCACCATCAGAAACTAGCTTTTGATCTTCAACTTGAAGAAGCATAGAATATGCCCTGTTGACAGAAGGTAAAGGTTCCATAAAGAGGATTTGATTCTTGGCAGATTCAAACGATTCATTAAGCCCCATTAATAGCTGCATAAGCCTTCTTTCTTCCTCCTGTTGAACATATACTGTATGTGCACCGCAACAACATTCGGGTGGAATGACAAGCATCTCAAGTTCATCCCATAAACTACTCAAATTATTATAGTAAGATAATAAACTCTGATTGCCTTGCATCACAGTACTGGCTTCTCGTTCTAATCTAAATCTCTTTGGACCGTTGCTACGACCGAAGCGTTGGTGAATAGATTCCCAAAGCTTTCGCGTACTGCCTATCTTGTTAAATGCATTAACAATGTCCTTAGAGATTGAATTGAGGATCCAGCATGATACCATAAAGTCTGCTTTCACCCAATCTTTATAATAAGGAGAAGTAATCGGAGGTTCCTTAACCGTACCATCGACTAATTCAAATTTTGTCATGGCAACTAATGCTCTAGTAATATGCCTACTCCAATGGTATCAGTTTAAGCGAGGTCACGATCTATAGAAATATTCATGCCGAAGGCGAGAGGGAGAAAGCTTCCATGGAGTTCTTTGATGCGCGATACAGAAGAAGTAGGCGATGATTATCGAGACGAAGAAGCTGCTGAAATAATCGGTGAATCTTCAACTAAAGTTCCCGAGGAAACTCATCATCGCAATTGTGCTCCTGAGGAGGCTACCCATCGCAATCGAGCTCAGATGAATAATAATGGTGTGGATGAAACACTGCTCAAGAAGGTGCTTCACATCAATTCAAATGAACATCCAGGCATGGTACTTGTTTCTTCTTTGCTCACTCCTGATAATTACTTGAATTGGAGTAGGCATATTACTAGAGCATTAGTTGCCATGATAAAATTTGAATTAGTCGATGGTACGGTTAAGGAACCTCCGATTACTTCTCCTTATTATAAAGATTGGGTGAAAGCAGACTTTATGGTATCATGCTGGATCCTCAATTCAATCTCTAAGGACATTGTTAATGCATTTAACAAGATAGGCAGTACGCGAAAGCTTTGGGAATCTATTCACCAACGCTTCGGTCGTAGCAACGGTCCAAAGAGATTTAGATTAGAACGAGAAGCCAGTACTGTGATGCAAGGCAATCAGAGTTTATTATCTTACTATAATAATTTGAGTAGTTTATGGTATCAGAGCATGAAGAATTGTGGATTTGTACACATGATAACCGTTTTGCAGAGAACAATTTAACGAAGGAACTGGAATCAAATTTTATTAGAATCAATCAACTCTTCATATTACAGTCAACACAGCTATATATACACATCACATAAAATGCATGTGTATCTCTCATATCCAAGAAACGTAAACTACAATTATAAAGTGAAAACACGCTTTTACTAAAGCTATCAAAACTAACAAGTATATCCTAGCCATTGATTACAAATAAGATCCAATGGCCTTTATTTAAACTCATACTTCGCGCAATCCATCTTGAATCAGTTCTTCCTTTGAGCTTTTGGTTGCTCTCTTTCTTCCTTCATCCTATAAAAAATAAGAAAGATAAGTTTACCTTGAAATTTCCAATTAGCTTCCGTAATAGAAACTGGAGCTAGGAAGGGAAGCTCTGCTTTCCTGCAAAAAACGAGAGTGAGAAGGGAAGAGTAGGAAAAGAGAGCTAAAGAAATTCAGAGAAGGAGAAGAAAAGTATAGCTTAAGTAGTACAGTTGAGCTCTCCACCATTTCTGTCGAGAAAGTAGAGACAAGAAGTGAGAGAGGAGATGGAAGACAGAGAGCGAGAGAAAAAGGAAAAGAGAGTGAGAAGTAGAGAAGAGAGACAAAAGAGAGAGAAGAGGGATCGAGAGAGTTAGGGAGAGAAGGAGGCAGAGAGGTTGGAGAAGGAGGGGAAGTGAAGGAGAAACAGAGAACGAGAGAGAAAGAAGAGGCGGGTGTCTGGGGGAAGAAAGGAAGTGAGAGTGAAATTAGGGATTAGGGTTAGGGTAAAAATTGGATTATTCTAGAAGTGGGCCGGGTTTGGGCCGGGTAGAATAAAGTTTTGGGCTGGGTTGGGAGAATTAATGGGCTGCAGATTTAAATTAGATGGTGGGCCGGGTTGGATAAGAGATTGGGCTAGGAATTATCTTGTTTTGGGCCTAGATAAATGAAATGGTTGGGCTAAATTAATTAAAATCTTATGGGCCGAATTAATTAAGTCTAATAGGCCCAGTTACTAAAATTTAAGATAATTAATATTTAAATTAAGTAAAGTATTTAATCATCTCACTTAAGTTTAAACATTTAATAAGATAAAATTTAATTAGATTAAACTACATCAATTAGTAATATTAAATATTGAAGAAGGGATAGTAATATATACATTATGTGTATTAAATCAAAGAAGATCCAATTTAATAATTGGGTACTAAATTAAGAGGATTTATATCTCTAATTTATTAAGGATTGATTTAAAGAATTAATATTATAAGGTTATGTAAAGAGTTAAATAAATAGAAATGATAATACTAGTTGAATAATTAATTATTGAGAATTAATTAATTCAGTAAGTATTAATACACTTATTGCACTTAAATGCAATTACCGGAGTAATTGAATCGAGGATTCAACACTTTATGAATAATATTGATCTGAAGAATCAATATCTCGATTAACGAGTCGAAACAAGAACCGAGAATAATATATTCTTACAATTAAATAATTCAAATGCACTGAGGACATTTTAACTTATACGAGCTTTTTTAAAGGTTCTTACGAGAAATCTACCTCGCATTTCGAGACTAAAGCAAGTGCAAACCGAAGCTATCCAAGTAGGCTTTCTATTACAAATAAAATTATGTGTGCACGTATACTATTTATGTTGCATTCGAAATGATTACAAATTGAGAAAATATGTTTCAAAGTGTTGTCTTGCCGAAATGATTTATGTTTTGTATAAATGCCTATCTGATTAAGGGTACCTGGTGTAAGGATCCTGGATTCCTGGTTTAAGGATCCGAAGAATTGAAATCGAATTCGGGTTCCAGTGGGTGGTGTAACCTACTCGAACTAAATGTGCACAAATAATCGGGAGTCATCGAAGTTGTTGACCGGTTAAAGTGGACCGTGAGTCATCAATCGGGTTGGCCGGTTCGGTATCCGTAGAAGGTGGCCACCTTCTCGGTACCATAAATCTTGGCAAGTATACTAAAGAAAATTAGACAGCTGTCGAACCTAGGATCTTTCACAAAGGAATTTAGTGAACGTAGGTGCTTTTAAAGACAAAATCCTTATGTTTCACTCTTACGGCATTGACAATTATATATGTATGTATGCGATTTTGGCATGTGCCCACTGAGTACGTTTGTACTCAGCCCTGCATGTATTTATAAATGTGCAGGTTGAGACATGATGATGGGATATGCTATGGCGGGCTTGTCGGTCTTTAAATAAATCTTGGGTGTCTACGTGTCTTCATACACGTAGACTTCAGTCGATCCTTATTCCGCTGTGCAAGTTCTATCAGTTTTTGTTTGGCAAAATTGCCAATTATGTAAATTAAATCCTTGTGTGAACTAAACTCAGTTATTGAATTACCTTTCAGTTCAGTCAGAGCTTTCAGTGTTCCAATTTATCCTTCATTTATTTATTCTATAGTCGCGCGCCCGGACTCTGCCGGGGAGGGCGGAGGGTCGGGGCGTGACAACTAGGGGGCTAGCGGTCGCTACCCCCATGTTCTGTCTTAAAAATCTTCGTGGGTCGCTAGCCCCACGTTCTGTCCCAGTTTGGTTTAAGGGTCGCTAGCCCCATGTTCTGTCCGAGTTAAACATTTTTCTCCTCTTTTTCCTGCTTTTCGTCCTCATTTTTCTTGTTGAGCCTTATTATCTTCGTTTGTCAAACTTTACCTACAATGTGAAAATACGACAACCAAAGAATCAAATAGAACAACATACATATGATAATATCAACTCAATATGTGCGAGATACGAGATCGAAAATGGATTAAACAGGTAAATAAATTAAAGTTCATTTAAAGATATTAATTGCATGATCATACATTACATAGTGAATATCAATTTGTGAATGCGTATTTTTTTTTATCTCAAATAAATTAATATTCGTAAGTATGAAAGGTCTGTCCAGAATTGGACTGAGTCACATTTTAAAGTCCGAAATTTTTTCAAATGAGCTTTTAAATTATATAAAAAGTCATTCAGGCTGGACTGGATTAGATCGACCCAAGTAAGCAGTTAAAGTCAAACCTTCAGAGTCTTAGAGCATCCCCAATGAGAGGCTCACAAAATGGGTCTCCCGGTGTCATTTTGGTAATCTTTTGAAACTTTTTAGCTGGAGTGCACACTTTTTATGGAGATTGTGGGTTTTTCCCACCGTGGGAGTCTCCCGATTTTGGGCCTCATATTTAGTTTCTATTTTTCAATTTTGATTTTTTTTTGAAAATTTATTAATTTAAATGTGAAATTTAAAATAAATAAATATGTAATTTTAATTTAATTTTAATTTTTTCCATTTAATTATATTAATTCTAGTTTTAAAAAATTATAATTAAAATACATTAATTAAAAATTAGAATTAAAATACATTAATTAAAAAAACTACATTGAAATTATAGTTACATCAATTAAAAAACATACATTAAAAATCAAAACTACATAAATTAAAAACCTACATTAAAAATTAATTAAAATTACATAAATTAAAAAAAACTACATTACAAATTAAAACTATATAAATTAGAAACCTACATTAGAAATCCCATTTGCTTTTGATTTGAGCCTCCATCATCATGTGTGTCTTTAGTTGATCGAGAGTCATCTTTGATGTATCTTTCATCAAAATCTTGTGATGCATAAATTTCATTTGCTCCGAGGTGAATTCCTTCAATGCTTGGGTACTCTGCCAAATATTGCAAGGCCTCGCCAGTAGGATCGGTAGCTTTACTCTTCCCTTTTCTTTTGGTCGCCTTTGTCCCATTGAACCTTCCTCGAGCTTGGTTCCTTATGTTAAGTCGTTCGTGAAGCCTTCGCCAATGTTGCTTTTGCCCCATTATGCGTATTTCGTAAAATCTCTCAACAATTTCGATATTTGTACTCTGACTTTTTGGTTTGTTTGTACTCAGCCAATGCCTTGTTGAATACGTCGTGGTCGAAGTTGCTATTTTCCCATGCATTGAAGCACCGGTTGTAAATGACGCAAAACTCCCGAGTCGTATTTTAAATATGACTCCAATGACACTTCAATTATTTTATAGTGTTGTGCTCCGAAGAATCGCATCGTTGCCAGTTGAAAGAATTGGTGATGAGACTCCTATAGGCCTTGCCTTTTTTATTGTTGCCGACTATTGGGTCATTGCTTGTATCGAGCCAAGTTCGGAAAAGGACGGTATCATCCTCCTTATCTTAGGCGAAATTGATTTTTCTCCGAGTGGACTCTTTATGGATAGCAACGGCAAGGGCATCGTCTGAAGCGTTGTCGAAAGAATCGTTCAAGTTGATACCTTCGAGTCCACTGGCCTGTCGGATGAAGCGGTTGAAAATTGAGAAGAAAGTTGTGAAGAAAATTGGGGAGAAAATGGAGAATGAAATTGGTCGGGATAATTTTGACCGAGGAAGGGAAATTGTTAGCCGAAATAATTTTGGTCGGGAAACTGTGGAGTAGAAAATAGACATGGGTTGAATTGGGAGGGTGAGAAATTGTAATTTTGGTTTGCAAAATTTGCAAAATCGGACGATGAATTATATATATAATTTTTTGTAGTATAATATTATATATATTTTTAAAATTTATAAAATATTAATATTTAAACTAATAATAATTTGAATAACTATTTTTCTAAAAATAATTCAATATAAATATATTTAAATTCAACTGGGTACTAATATTTTATAAAATAAAAAATATTTATTTTCAATAAATATAAAATTGAAAAGTGAAGTGAAATAATTATAGCTTAGAGATGGAGGGATGAAGAGTTTATTTGCATGTTGGTATCGGAAAAGTTAGGTTTGGTGTATGAGGGAATACACCAAATACCAACTTTTCTAGTTAACTTGATTAAGTATATTCAAGAGTAAAAGTCTTCTTGCCGAGAGAATGACATTTGAAGTGACTAGAATATGTTCTCTTTAGAGAATATGATATTGTCCAAATAATCTCTTGACTATGATGATTCTAAGAGATGAAAACTTCGTGAGCAGTTTATCTTCAATTGAATCGTGTGTGGAAATGGTGGATTAAGTTGATTGCTCTTAATGAAAACCTTTGTTTTAGCCAAGTGTTCTTACGCAGAGTTGATTAAGAGATGAATGATGAAAATGAGAATGTTTGGTTATTGAATCAAAATGCTGGAAATAAAATGCAGAAATTAAATAAAGCAGTCAATTTTATGTGGTTCGGGAAATCCTCTGGGTTCACGGTCCAATCGTACAAGACTGTAAATCCACTACTAGGATTCTCACTTATTTATACTTGTTGAGTACGAGCCACAAATTTAGGTCAAAACTAGACTAAAATCCGTGCACGAATAATGTGTCATGTCCCTTACAACTTACAAATAAATCTGCTTCAACTCTTCAAGCCCAAAGCATAGAAATCTACTAAACTATGGCTGAAGCTAACTAAAAATTTCTTGATAAGACAGACTTAAATTGAGAATGCAACTTTCTTGAGTCTTTGAAATTATCTAGGTTTGGCTTCGAAGACAGTATGCAATTTTTCAGATTTGTTCGTGAATAAATCTGGGCAGAGTAACAACTTTTTGATCGTTGAAGTCTCTTGCACTTAGGGGTGAGCATCGGGACCGACCTGGACCGACCCATTAGGACCGAACATCTGAACTTTTTTGAAAAAATGGACTGACCCGAACCAAAAAAAACCTTAGGACCGGCCCTGGACTGACCCAGACCCGGACTACGGGTCCGGTCCGGGTTCGGTCCAACCCGTAAAAAATAAAATTAATTAATTAATTAATATTTTTATATTATATATACTATTTTTTTTTAATATTTACTAACAATTTTGGAAAAAATATACATAATTGGATATATCTTAGTATTAAATATTATAAATTAAAAATAAAAATCAAACTGTAACATAATAATTCATCAAATTATAACATAATAATTCATTAATTCAACTAGGAGTTTATAAATAAAAATAAGTAAAAAAATTATTATATATACTATATATTTATATTGTAAATAAATAATTAATATTTAAAATACTATATATTTATTATTAAAAAAATAAAAAAATATTTTTATATATGTATGGGTCAGTTCCGGCTCCAACAGGTTTGAGCGGGTCTTAACCCGGACCTACCCGTTACTTCACCGATCCTAAAAAATGACCCAACTCAGACGTTTCAATGTTTGGGTCGGTCTTGACCTAGATCTAATCCAACGGTCTGGGTCGGTTTAACGGGTCCGGTCCGGTTTTGCACACCCCTGCTTGCACTGAATACTTTGTTTTGAAGCTTTTATAGGTGCAAAATTCAAATTCTAACCATTGGCGTGATTGACTAAGAAATAAATGCTTAATTGTCGTTGAATATATCATTGCCATAATTTCTATATTGCCTTATAGAATAGATCGTGAGTCTCCTTGATTGAGTTGACTAAATATTTGATTGATCTCCCTCATTCATTAGAGATTCACTAATTTCGGCAGATAAAGTGTGTTCTTTCCATAACTGGTTCCTAATTTACTACTTGTCTTGTCTTGTTTTGCTTATCGCCAGGTTTGCTCTTCTCTTCAGTATCAAACACTTATCGAAACCCAATGACTCCTATAGAACAAAAACATTATATAAGGTGTTCTGTCCTTTACAAATTGTTATCAACTAACATGTTCTAAAGATTGGAGCACTATGGTCAAGATCTTATATCATGATCTCTTCCTTACAAAGAATCAATCCTAGAAAAAGAATGTTTAGCAGACTTGCTCTCTTATCCGATAAGGTCAACATAATGACCTCCTCTGTTACAACATTAAACAAGCAATAACATAACAACTTAACAGTAAGAATAAAATCCTAAGTGTGTTTCGAAAGAAAATCATCAAAATTATTTCAAGGGTTCTCAACATGTAATTTCAATGACAATTCTTTATCTTGGTTATTATGATTGTTTCAACAATACCTATTTTGGGAGGATTAAAATTAGAAGAAACCAACATAATGGTTTAAAATAATAAAGGGCCTTGAGTTATCCCACAATTTTCATCCTTCAAAGTAAATATAAGATTAAGTTGGATTAATTTTATTTATCACACCTAATCATGCAAAGTAAATGGAGTCTTATAGATGAAAATAGGATTAACAAATAAAAGAAGGAAAAAAAAAAAAATAGAAAAAGGCTAGTCTCGGGAGACCCACCCCCACATCGCCAGTATCGCCCAAGCCTCCGGAGACCGCGCCCGGCCTCTTCCTCGCCATCCCCGCCTCCCAAGATCACCCCCCACAGCGGCAGTCTCATTGTAGCGAGACATGCCTGAGAGACCACGCTGCGGGTGCTCTTATGGCTCCTAGATCTTGCGGGTGCTCTTATGGCTCCTAGATCTAATTTAAATCTTATGTAATTATTAAGTATTAATTTTAAAAAATATCATTGTGTGTAAGAAGTCTTATTAAATGTTGTTCAATAAAATGACATGTAGAAATGATCGGAATATGATGCTGAGAAAATGACTAATGTGATATTTAAAAAAACAAAAGCTAATAATGTACATTTCAAAGAACTATGGGCTTTTATGGAAGCTCAAAAGCCCAGATATCAAATGGTAAACTTGACGTGGGCCCCATATAAAAGGAAAAGAGAAACCGAGAATTGATAGAAGAGTTCAAGAGCAAGTGAAGGAAAGCCCTAGCTAGCTAAGGTAAGATGCATCTCATTTCACAATTCTGTCTCTGCGCTCCACTTTCCAATTAGTAAGCATCGCACTTCTTCCTCCTCGTCTTGCATTTTCCTAAATTCGACGCAATTGATCAGGTGTTCTTCAAAGGTACAAATCTATAAATGTATTCACGATGAATGAACAAATACTTTTTGTATTTTAGATGCAATTCATATTTTTTTATTAAATCGATAAATTCGTGAAACACATTTATGGTTACTGAATGTATCGTACTTCAATCTGAATCAGAAAATTTTCATTCCTATGCTTTGTTCCAGATCATGTGATTATTTAATTTTTTTTTATAAAAATAAATAGATTAATTTTTTTTACCAGATTTTGCTTCCACTTGTTGACTGAGATTCTCTCCCTTGTTATTTCGCTGATGCCGGCTAGCAAATCATGGATATTGATGTTAGTGGTGTGAAAGTACATAAAGATCAACTGCATTTGTAGAGCAATAATTTAAGCAGTGGCTCGAAAAAGTTGTTTAGTTTTAAATTCAAAATAAGGCTTAATTTTGGAGCTCTGAAATCTCCATCATATAGTTAGGATCAAGGAATTATGTTGGACAATTAGCAGCTATATCATTGGTGGAAAAGTGACAATAGGTATAACTTTTGCCAACTATATTGCTTTTATATATAGTATAAATATAAATGCTTCTTATAGATATTAAAACGATAAGATTTCATAATTCAAGGTTTCCATATCATCAATTGGATATCATCTTCCACGTCATTGTGGGTTGTAGCTAATGTTTGATTTCCCTTCTATTGGGTCTGTGTTGTAGGAACATGAATTAGTTGCCAATATTAATTTATCCAAATTCCCATTCGTGGTAACACCCGAATCTGTTTTGTTTTTTTAATATGAAAATGAAAAAATGGAAAAATCGGTGTGAATTTTTTTCACGATAGAAATTCGTAGAGACTTCTGCAGAATGAGAAATTGGCGAGTTAACACAGAGTCGGTAATCATTGACTTAATGCTTTCACGACACTAGTGCTATTCTATTCTCAGCAGGGCTCATAAGAATTAAAAAGTAATAATGCCACCAGTGGCGATTTAGGGATGTGAATTATTTAATTTATGGTTTGCATTTTTCCTTCTATCTTTGTTTTTATGTTATTTTTCTTGGTAAATCTAATGATAGTGAAATGTTGTGGTAGATTCTAATTTCCACAAGTATGAGTGATCTAGACATGCTTTACCATGTTCTGTTGCTTTTTTTAGCTTGATCCCCGCTTGATTTAAAAATATTTTTCAGTGTTTTCCACATGCAAAGTAATTAGTTGAAGCATTAGGTTTCTAGAAGAGTGCTTATACTATGTTCCTTTTCTTCTAGAGTTTGTGGATTGTAATGCTGTCTAAGTTTTTCATCAGGTTGTCATAAGATTACTTATTAAAGGCTGTAAGAACTTTTTTGGAGAAGAATGACCTTTGGCCTTTTAATTTGACCTTGAAGATTCAAAATGTCAGGAGTACTAAGTGTAAGTTTTTCTTTTTTATTGATTGGTTTAATTTGTGTTCCTGTCAAAAAATTAATGAATCTTTATGAAATGTATATTTGAAAATTTAAGAAAAGAAATTGAAATAGAACACCACTTCCCCCCCTTTTTTTTACTAGCCTTGGATTGCTTATTTTTGTCTTACTAATCAAAGTTTCTTTGTCTTTCAACTAACTTAACATGGATAATGTGTAAGCAGTCAGGTCTGAGTGGATCAAATTCAAATATTCCAGAGAACTCTGGAAGAGCTTTTACGACTTCCTTTTCTGCTCAATCAGGTTCCTCTGGAGCTGTCTTAAATCAGTCCGGTGGTATGTACATAATTCCCTTGAGTTGAGATTTATACCCCACAGATCAGTGAAGTAAAGAATGCATGTTTTTCATCAGGAGGTAACATTCAGGGACTTCACAATATCCATGGTAGCTATAATATGTCTAACATGCCCGGGCCTTATGCATCAAGAAATTCTGGAAATATTGGTGGTCTTCCAAATGGTGTCCAACAAGCTCCTGGAAGTGTGTCTAATGGTAGATATGCGATAAATAGTCTTCCTAATGCACTTTCCCAGGTATAACTATCTATCTGGATTTGGGTTGAGAGTAATGATTCAATATAGTCCACATGTGATATAAATGGATCTTATGCTGATGCTATGCTGTTACCATGTGCTTATGAAAGATGCCTTTAACTTGTTATTACTTTTGACGCAGTTATCTCTGGGAAGTTCACATGGACATTCAGGTCTTAATAATACTGGGGGTATGAGTGATGATAAGTTAAATTGGTTTACATATGATGTATTCTGGTTTGGCTTATCAGGACTATAATTTCTCTAATTGGATGCTTTTAGGTCCAGGAGTGCTTCCGAATATGGGAAATACAGGGAGAATTACTAATTCTATTGGTGGTCTAGTGGGTGGGGGCAATGCTTCGAGGGGTGCAAGCTCTACGGGGGTTGGATACATCCCTGGTCTTGCTTCCAGGATGAATTTGGCAGGTAATTTTTTTATCGTTTCTCAATGAAATAATCTGTTAAGCTACATGTAGTGTAACTAGGTTAGATCAAAAGGGCATATATAATGATGCACTCATGTCCTGAAAGTCAAGCCTAGCTGGGGACTGCACATATATTATTCACCTTTTTATAGTAGTTTCTCAAGATGTTTCAAACCTGATGGTTGCTTTCATATCGTGTAATGGTTGTCTGGTATTTGAATTTCAAACTATGTATAATTATTTGCTATATCATGTCTGAGAAGAATTTTATTTAAATTATGTACACTTAATGCGAGTCTGCAGCATTCTATTTCTTTTGTACCACTTGATTGACAGATTAATTTTCAGCTCCACAGGTGGTACCCATGCTAGGAAATTCTTACTCTGGTGCTGGCGTGCCACTCTCTCAAAACCAATTTCAAGCTGGGAATAATAATTTTAGTTTTATGGCACTACTAAACGAGTCAAATGCTCATGATAATGCTGCTTTTGATGTAAATGACTTTCCTCAGCTATCTGGTCGTCCTCCTTCAGCTGGTGGCTCTCATGGTCAAATAGGTAACTCAATTTAATCTGAGACCAATCATATGCTCAATTTTCAATTGTCAGTATAATTTTTTTATAATTTCCTTGTGAAGGTTTGATGCAAAAGCATAACATTGGATTTGGTCAACAGAATCAAGAATTCAGCATTCAAAATGAAGATTTTCCTGCTTTACCTGGATATAAAGGTGCTCCAACATTTGTATTCTTCAAATTCTGGGATATTTTTTACTATAGCTCTTTTTTGGGATCCACCCAATTACAGACAGAAAGTCCAGATAGTTTGTGGAGTTCTGCAACTGACTATTATTTCTCATTATCATATGCATTTCATGTTACGAAAGACAGCCGCCGTTTATAATCTTGTCTGAAGAAAGAATGAATTTGTTTATTTGGGTGGCATATCCGCCTATAGGGGAGAGAGAAGGGGGGTGGGGGGGAGAGAGATAGAGAGGAGAGATACGCTGCAAAGACTTGTGAAATACATACTACCTCCGTCCATCAAGAATGTGATCTTATTACCCGTTTAGGCCGTCCACCAAGAGTGTTATTTTTTGCTTTTTGACATGATACCACAAAAACACTAAATATTACAAATATCACATATATATTATTTGGTGGGTCCTTTTCTCCACTAAAAATATCCTAACTTTTTTTAAAAAACTCGTGCCGACTCTCTCACAACACACCTTTGTGGATAGAGGGAGTACATAATTAAATTATTTTGTGATTTAAAAATCCATGAGGAAAACGGTCAAAATACATTTGTATATTCTGAGAAGCTCACACCATTGGGTATAGCGCGCTCTAGCTGGGTGGGAGAAAAAGAACAAATAGCTGGAGAAATAGAGAGAACTGAATGTGAGAAACGGAGAGGTATGTCGGGGGGAATATATGTAGAGAAGAGAATGGGAGAAAGAGAGAAATTGTGGGGGTATGTGGCTAGTACTTTAGGTTTGGGCTTTACATTATATTTCTCTATTATATTTATTAATAATTAGGATATTTGGCTTTGGGGTTTTTGGGCGCAGATTGGCCCATAACTATCTTAAGAAAATACTAATTATCTTAAGTCCTTCATATTTATTTAGAATTAGTTAATATTAATTAATAAAAACGTACTTAAAAAATATAAATGTATTGTAACGTTTTCGTATCATAAAATTTAGAAAATTGGCGTATTTGTATTTCGTGTATGTTCTCATGCTTCTTATGTCTTTATAGAAACTATAGACATAATGTTAATAGTAATTGCAGTGCATCTGTTGATGCATAACACAGTCATTAAATAAATGCTCTATATGGTTCATGGTCATTAGGACTTTCTTTATAACACAAAATTTCACATATTGTGATGTCCTTAATCCTAGCTTGACTTACGCATTATTACTCAATGCGATATGCTACTTTAATGATAATGAGACACTAAAATGGCTGAGTAATTGAATATTTAGTTCTACATATTTTAGAATAGGTGTTGATTTGCATTAGATTGTTAATTAGAGATTCAAGGCACAAAACGGACATTAAATTGGCTTTTGCAAATATATGATAATAGTATGAATGGAATGGTTACGGCTGAATCTGAAATTCCTTTTGGGCCGGTTGTGGGCGAGGAGGGATTCAAACCCCCGACACCGTGGTTTGTAGCCACGTGTTTATATACTAATTTGGTTACAGATTAGGAATTTACAATTGTCTTAATTTGACACCTAGAAAATTTGATACCGACATTTACCATTTTCTTTTTTGGATGACTTGTTTTTATTCATTAGGGATTCCAAGTGTTTCATTTGTTCTGTTGATGTTATCTGCAGGCGGTATTAATGTTGGAGGTAGTGCTGATTATACCATGAACGCTCACCAAAAAGAACAGATCCACGACAATATGACAAATTTAATGCAGCAATCTCAGCAATTATCTGTAAGTTACTATATTTGAAGAATTATTCCATGTAGAACGTTGCAAGTGCACCTAATTGTAGGATGCTAATTTTCAGATGGGAAGGTCTTCTGGTTTTAATTTTGGCGGTTCATATTCATCGCACCATCCTCAACAACACCGTGCTTCCTCAATAAATGGGACTGGTGTTTCCTATCTATCATCGGGAAATTCTGATCATCATTTTCAGGGTCCTGAGGTACGGTCCAGAACATGCTTGTTAGTCAAACTATTTGTGACTCAATAGGTTGATATTCTTTAACATCTAATTACTAGTTTCCTCATTGTAGGTTTTGTTATTTTCCCTCTTTTGCTTTGTGAAGCTTGATGATTTCTTAATTGTATAATGCGACAAACTTTATTTTCCAAGGCCTATGTCATAGGTCTGGCATTCCATTTGGGACTTCTAATTGGTTGTTATGCAGCAGTATCAACAATTCCAGCAATCTCAATCTCGTTTCACCAATCCATTTAGAGATAAAGACACGAAAGCCTCACAGGGATCCCAAAGTGTCCAGGATCAATACGGAATGCTTGGTTTACTGAACATCATAAAAGCGGTCAATCCAGCTTTGACCTCTCTTGCTATGGGAATTGATCTCACGACTCTTGGTTTAAACTTGAACTCATCCGAGCCACTTTACAAGAAGTTTGCATCTCCCTGGTCTGATGAACCTGTCAGAGGAGAACCGGAGTACACTGTGCCGGAGTGCTATTATGCTAAACAAACTCCACCTTTAAAGGTGAGATTAATATGTTTGTTCTGGTTTTTCTTGTGCATGAATATCATTTTCTAGCTTCCTTTAAGACTATTTTTTATAAATGCAGCAAAGTCATTTTGCGAGATTCCGGCCAGAAACATTGTTTTACATCTTTTACAGGTGACATGTCAGGTTCTTGCACAATTTAGTATTTGGTTATGATGGTACTAATTATGTGATTCTAATTTCCTATTATAGCATGCCAAAAGATGAGGCACAACTTTTTTCAGCAAATGAACTGTAAGTTTCTTTTTCCTAATTCTTATCGTCTCTTTCTAAGCCTTGTTCTCACTTAGTGCACGTAAAGTTAGAAGCAAATCCCCATAAAAGCCGCCCTTTCGCGACTCACCGCTTTCCGGCTCGCAACGGCTCAAACGGATCGTCATACGACCTGATTCACTCATGGCTAAGCTTTCTGGGCAGTGGTTTATAGATCCTTTTTCTCAAATAGGAATTCCTTAACTCAGGCGCTTAGCTCACATATTGAATGTTATGAAGTAATAATGATAGTTTACTTGATTGGCAGACATTCCTTATTAATATTGTCAATATTTGTGGGACTCGTCCTGTCTAATTAGAAATGCCAATTAAAGGAATGTCACGGCTTCAAATCCCACCATCATGAAGCCAGGGTTTAATATTGTATAATGTGTCAAAAAAGTGCTAGTTGAAGTGTGTCTTGGCCTAGTGATTGAATGATGTGATTATTTCTAAGGCTGAAATTCTCGGTTTCAAATCTCACCACCACCAAATTTAATATTGTATTCTCTTCTTAAAAAAAGTGTGAGTTGAAAGCTTGATAATACAATCAAATGTGTTTTTGGTGACAATGATTAAATATTAATATTTTTCTCCCGCAAGATGGATAATGTGACGATCACCTGCACCTGCTAAGTGATCCTGCTAATTTGTGGGCGGAAAATAGTGCAACCATACTCTTCCTTTCGTAATAATTAGAGAATTTTTCAGCGATTCTATACTGTACATATCATATATATGTGAGCGCATTTATTTTTATATTTTGTTGCAGTTACAACAGAGGATGGTTTTACCATAGAGATCTCAGGTGTTGGATGTCGAGGGTGAAGAATATGGAACCTCTTGTCCAAACAAACAGTTATGAGAGGGGTTGCTACATTTCCTTCGATCCAAATACCTGGCAATCATCCAGAAAGGTTTGTAGTACATGATTTCAAATATTTTTTGGTAGCAAGTATTTATTGTAGTCTGAGTGTCTTGAGGAGTAAGTGGCCGTTCGTTCCTCTTGTTGCAGGATAACTTTGTCCTGCAGTATGAAATGGTTGAGAAAAGGCCTGTGGTACCCCAGCAATAGACATGAATATCCAGTTTCTCCTTTTTTCAGAATAACTATATATCACATAATAGCATAATATTGAACAACTGCTATATGCTGCACTATGAACCACACCCCTGTTATCACTTTCTAGAATAATTTCTGAAAGAACCCAATTTATTTAGCATTCACATTTTTAATACATGTTGTCTTCCATACTTGAACTGGCGATCGATAGTCGGGTTCGACTTGTGACTTTATGGCATAGTGATGTTAGATTTGTTTGAATGCAAGTGCATGTTAGAGCAAGTTGCATTTAACCTCATAATGGTGATGTGTTTTAGTTTTGTTGCAACTACAATTATATATTTGAGATAGGAGTTAATTTCTTTTCTACTACTGCAATTAGTGTTGGCTTTAGTTTTTCAACATGAGTTGGCTTTACCCCTCATGAGAGTCAATATGTAAGGATTTACTTTTTTTTATATAACTATTATTGATTCGATTTAAACCTTTGGTAAAGCTGTATGAAGTCTCTTGCTAACTCATGGTAGAATTCTATCAACCAAAAAGATCTATGAAATTCTTTTTCATTCAAGTTACTTGCAAATGAAAGTTTGTGATTCTTACTATCTTAAGTGCCAATTTGTAATATTGAGATTTGATTTCATCACGAATTTGTGGGACAACATTGATGTTATTTGCTTAGATAAATAAAATTCTTTGTAATGTCAAAACTACTTATTTGGTTAAAATATTCAAAGCTACAAGTACAACCCATGAAACTAACTTAATTCATTCTTCAATCATTTTGTTTTTTATCTGGTAGAAAG
>JAPKLX010000002.1:211993-243381 GCA_026898415.1 Leonotis leonurus | reverse complement strand
TAACTTAATTCATTCTTCAATCATTTTGTTTTTTATCTGGTAGAAAGATTCGTCGCTGAATGAGTTAACTTAATTCATTCTTCAATCATTTTGTTTTTTATCTGGTAGAAAGATTCGTCGCTGAATGAGTTATCCTGTTGTAGAAACAAATATATTATAAAATTGATAAAAATAGAAATCTATATAGAAGCATGAAGGGAATATTCTTTCATAAAATAAAAAGACCAACTTTGTTTCATGTATTACTGTATTAGGTTGTGAAGAGATAATATTATATATTCAAATTTAAATACAGTTGTGAAGGGATAATATTATATATTCAAATTTAGAGTGAGGAAATATTAAAATATAGTTTTAATATAGGGAGAAAATGAAAATTAACCCTCCTTAAAAAATCTAATGCTATACATACCCATTAACTAAATACACATGAAAATTACCCATTTTACCCCATTTACCAATTTTGAATTTACATCTACCCTTCTCTCTCTCTTCTCTTCTCCCTCCTCAATGCAGCATCCACCATCATCTCCACGGCCACTTCACAGCGCCACCACAATCTCCACCTCCGTTCATCATTGCACACCACCACCACCACCACCTCCTCTCGGTAGACGCGCAGCACCAGCACCAGCACCATCTCTCGCATCCCATCGCATCATCCACGACAAAGCACTACTGCTCGAGGTCGCCGCTGCCTCTCCATGGATTCCGATGAAGAAATACCGCAGGACATACAGGTATACACGCTTTATATACATATTTGGACTCATAAAAATCACATTATCTTAACCATGTTGATACCGCACGAATTAGGATAACTACCGTTACCTTTAATTCTCACGGTATTTGCGTATATGCTTTATTTACGTGCGTTATTTATGTTATATACCTTAGAAAATTGTTAGGAATCTAACTATTTAGTGATCGCGGTAGATGCTCCCCGTGGTATTAATTCGGGCGGTATTTACCTCATAAATACCAATATATTTTTGTGATTGCAAATATGTAATTATATCATGCTTTTGCTCAATGTATAGCATCTACTGTGGAATGTCATTCACACGTGTAGATGCATATTTGTTGTTTTTTTTGAACTATTTTTGCGATTAATTTTGTCTTATATTGGTAAATAATTTAATTATGTAGGCATCGGAGCGTCCGTGTTATCGTAGGTCCGACTCTGTCCATCGTACATCGGTGCTGAATACATATTACAGGATTAATTTACTAGAGGAAATTCGGAACACACTTCTTGAGGCCGGGGATGATGATCTGCTCCATAGGTTTCAGAATGGGCCTTTCGAACATTATATAGGGTGGACACCGGGTAGCATTTGTTCTGCAGCACTACACGGCCTAGCCTCTCGTTGCATTTGGTCCCGTACCGGTATTTGGATCCACATCAACGGGAGGGATGTTCAGTACACGATACAGGATCACGCCTTGATCACGGGGTTGAGATTTGGGCGCCATAATTTCGACAGCACTCGTCCCCATGATCCTAGAGGCCTTCAGCTTTTCGAGATGGCATGCGGCGGCCACCATTTATCCAGAGCGGATTTGCTCAGGCGCTTCCGGAAGCACAATATTCCCCAGGAGGATGACCTGTACATAGCCGTGGCCCGTGTGCTGATGGCATCTATATTCATCTTCAGGCATGACGCTCAGAAGATAGTCTTCCCGTGGCTGTGGACACTGGCCTCAGACATGGACTCATTCTACGAGTACCCGTGGGGAGCACATTCATTCAAGATTCTCCGGCATTATATGAGAAAAATTCCGGACAATTCGAGATATCATTCTACTGTCCTGCTTGGGTGTTGATGATTTGGGGATTTGAGGTGATTCCCGGGCTGGGGATGACTGCTGGGAAGCCTCGTAGTGACGGATTATATCCGAGATGTCTTCGCTGGAATTTTCAAAAGACTCCAGATCTTCCGGCATCAGCAGACATCCAGAGTTACTACATGGAGTTGGGTGTAAGTAAAATTTTTTGTTTTAATTCAATATATGAATTTAATTTACCTCATTAATATGTTAATTAATTGATGATTTTTTTTTTATTTTTTTGCAGTGTTATACGTGGTCAAACATCGTTATTGAGGAGGCCGAGAAATTCCTGCCTTACGTGAGATCACTGGAGTCGCCGAATTCGCTGGCGGTACGGTATGCTCCTCCGACGAACATTACAGCGATGACCGAGCACATTTCATGTGATCAGCGTTGTGTTCGACTTTCACGACCACCTATTATTATAGAGGAGGTACACGGTGCTCGATCTACTCGGAGTACAACGCCTGTAGTGGATGAGTAGTCCGACGAGCACACCGACCACACATCTCGCCCTCCTCGACGTTGTATCGACTTGGGGAAGCGTGCCCGCTGCCTAGGATTGATTCTTCTTCGAGTAGCAACGGAGGGCCTTCGAGACCAGAGCCATTAGAGGCACGTATGCGAGAGGTCGTATGATCTGAGCTGAGTGCACACGAGGCACGTGTGCGGGCAGAGCTTCAGGCTTACAAGACGAGACACAGACATGAGTTGCAGGCTTCTGAGAGGAGGTATACGTCAGAGATCAGAGCTTCTGAGAACAGGCTCAAGAAGTGGATGCAGGGGATGTTTGATATGATGAGATGCGGCGGATCACGACGCAGTTCTCCGGTGATAGATACCTGGAGACGTAGTCCTCCCATTACAGACTCCGCTCGTCCGTCTCGTGCCGCTGACGATGCTGCTCGGCCATCTGCTGACGTGGATGATGATTCTGCTCGACTATCTACTGCATTTTCCGAGCCGATACACACTGAGTCAGCCCCGGAGGGCTATACTCACCTGCCATTGGGACTGGGCTTCACGCTGCCTACTTTTGTGCAATTATACCCTCTATCATCTGCACCCATGGGAGCCGGTCGATATTTGACGTCGGACGTGCCTGTTGCCCCTGTGATCGATGCTCCTTTTGTGACCTACCGTCATTCCACATCTGATATGAGACAGATATTTCTACAATTATGTAATTTAATTTGATTTTAATTTTTTAATATTCGTATTTTTAATTAATTATTTAAATAATTAGGGATCGGTGGAATCCGAAGAGGGCATCGCCTACGGTAGTCCTTTAGGGGAATATCGTCCTCCTACTTCCCCTCCATTTCCTTTAGGTGGTGTGTACAACAATTTCTATGACTTCATGAAGTAACCCGACGATGCGACAGTTACACTCACCGGAAATGAGGCTCCTGTCACTGTTTCGGATTTCAAGCTTATGCTCAACATGACTAAAGATTTCTATGTAGATGTAACTTTACTTAATTAATTATATTAATTTGGTGATTTATGTGATACAATTTGTTTTATAATAATATTTTTCTATATAGACTGTAGATTTATACATGATGATACTCCAAAAAAGGATCATTGACAATTGGTGGGTGTTTCCGAGCAACACGAAGGGAAAAACGGTGATATGCAAATCTGATTTCTTTGTAAGTAAATTTTCACTTTTTAATTAGAATATAGTTAAAATTATTTTAATATAGTTAAATTTTCACTTTTTATTGATTATCTTAATGTTCATATTAATATTTATAGGGAAGATTAGTATTTGAATTTAAAAATTTTGTGGACGAGAATCGTTCATTGCAATTGGTTGGAAGTGGAGCATTGGATTCCCACATTAAAAAAAATTGGAAGCCAACTCAATGGTTGTGCGACGTTGTGCGGGGTTCTGCTTATGGACCTACTGGTAGTGCATGGTGGGATGCATTAGAAGTAAGTTTGTTGTTTTTATTTTTTAATGAGTTATTTTATAATTATTTCATATGTTACTAATTGTGTTGTGTATTAATAATTGTAGGCAATATTTTCGATTCTAGTAATGAATCATTTTATAGTAGTAGTTGCTGATATGACGAGTCGTACACTGACATTGTACGACTCTAATTGGCATGCAATTATGAATGAGGTTCGACAGACGAGGATGAGGGCACTGAGACCACTGGTTTATGGTGTTTCAGCGACGATGCTACATGAGATGTACTATAGCTACAACACATTTGGCAAAACTTCTCTATTTGCAACATTGGTTGGTAGAACCCAATTATTCTTATGAGGAACACGTGCAATGTGTACTCTGTAGGCGTCCTCCATTGCTGTCCGTTTGTAAAAGTTTGTTATGAATTGAGATATGGACATACCGACATTCCTAAATTTTTTTAAAATACTATCATTTGACAATATAATAAATTAATTTACATATATGATAATCTAATTATTAAAATATTATACGTACTGAATTGCCACAACTGCATGAGAACAGGTAATGAGATCGAACTTAAACTCCATACACTCACAACTCCATGCATTCAAGTCAACCGTTACTGATTGCGTACTCGTCTCAAACTTAAAGGTATTAGCATCCACACGAGCTACGTTGTACGCACGAGATCTATCAATTTGCAGACGTACCTTTCGTATAACCTCTTCAGGGTATTCTTGATGATCCCGGTCAGCTTTCTGACGTCTATCATTGAACCAACTTTCCAACACAAGTCTCACTGCCTCCACAAGAGAACAAATAGGTAGACGTCGAGCCCATAATAGTGTCTTATTGAAGCTTTCAGCTACATTAGATGTTAGGAAGCTATACCTTCGCACTGGGCACATTGATTGAGCCCATTTGGTGGGGCCAACACTCATCAACTTCTCATAAGCCGCAGACTTTGAAGCCTGTATGACACTCATTCTTGTATGTGTAAGCAGCTCTCTGAAATAAACCAATAGTAGTCTTTCCAAACCGTTTGATCTTGCCTATAAGATGATAGTAATATAAACCGTGTGTTGCTTCAGGAAATATGATACCCACGACATGCTCAATCGACACATGTTGATTGGATACGATCAATGTGTTTGGCGTACTACCAAAAGATCTTTTGACTCTAGTAAGGAACCAAATCCAAGACTCGTGATTTTCGATCGGCCCAACTATCAACAACTCGTGATCTTTTGTTCTTCCCCTTTAAATGAGTGCCATCAACAACTATCACGGGCCAAGAGCGACAAACAGATGTTTGAATCTATTATCAGGGTCAACATCAAGATCAGTGATCGTACCTGGATTCATCACTTCTAAAATATGTAGATATCCAGGCAACAACTGAAATGATACATTTTACTTACCGTAAATCATCTCCAGAGCATGATTTCTGCCTCTGAGTGCAACATCGTACGTGACATCCATACCGAAACACCTCCGCATCTCCTCCTGAATAACATTCGGTCTAATAATATCTTTTATATTTCGCATTTTCTTCGCAAAGAATGCGCCAATCACCTTTGAGTGGACCTTTTTCGGACCAAGATGTGTGATATCATCATTACAAGTGTGCTCAACACAAAACTCAGATATAGCCCAACAACCTCTATGACAATGAGCACGCAAAACGAATGGGCATCTTTCAGAGACCTTACAACACCAGTGAAGGCGATACGTGTCTGATCTTACGACTGTATTCAGCTCACTCGGTTCTCCATGTTCCACAATCCAGCCGCAATGTTCAATTCTTCCTTATCATTGAAGATCGACCCATCACCTAACTCTTCAAGTATTAGATTTTCTTTAGTCAACACGTCGGAGGTCATAACATTGAGGGGGACCATTGGAACTATCCAATTTCTTAAAAATCCTTCTATATTAGAGTTGTAATCGACGTCACTATCGACACTCAGATACATCATCTCCATAACTCTATACCCCCTGCATCACGTATCCATGCTGCAAATTCAGCAAATGTAGCACTGTTCATCGCAGGTGCTTGTTCTTCAACATATTCAGATGATGAAGAACAATCTGAACTCACAGCGTAATCTTCATCATCATCATCATCAACATCATCACCACCACCATCTTCTTCACCAACACCGTCATCACATGCAAAGTTTGAGGTTTGAAATTCTTGTGGATTCATTTCTGCTGCTCGATTCCCCTCTCAAATCCACATACACTGTAGGTGATGATTGGATCATACATAGACTTCTAACTTCATCATCATTGGTCAATTGAGATTTGATAAGCTGACCATTCTTTGATCTTGATAGACAGAAGATATCGTACTGATTTTTGGCTGCAATAGACATGTACTCGATGCAGAATTTCAAGTTCGAGATTGTGACATAATTATTCGGGAGAGTTGCTATCTGCTCCCGACCACTCGTATACATACACCCATCCCAATACCCTCCATATTTCACGTACACGGGTGTGTATTCCGTCATCTATAAATAAAGAATGATTTTAGTAAGATACCAGACGTCACGGTAGTTAGTTATTTCTGTGCGGTAGTCATATATTCATGTTTGTAATGCAATACATATATATGTCAATACCGCCAGTAGATTCATTACGGTTGCAAATACCGCGGGTTTTCTGTACCCGCAGTAGATGCTTTTGTGTGGGCGGTATTGGTATATTCCAAGAGCACAACATATATTACGTGTAAATAAGTAAATATTGCAGGCAAAGATGGTACATAGATAAATATCGCGAGGATATAAGGTAGCGGTAGTTGTCTAAAAACGAGAGGTATTGAAATTCTACCTAATAAAATGACTATTATTAGGTTATTACCTGATTATTGTCTGATAAATGTTTCCAATTTGATGAATTCAAGCAGATTTACACGAGAGATATTGTAGAGAGAGAATGGTAAGAAGAGTATAAGTGTAATAATGAGGCTATCATTTAAAATATAACAACTTAACTTTCTCGGTAAATGGTAGAATCTTACACAATATTCAATAAAATGGGTATTTTTCATACATACATTTATGTTTGGGTATTTTCTACATCTTATTTTTATAAATTGAGTAATTTCACCTATTAACACTTTAATATATATTCTTTCCACCAAATTTTAAAATGGAAGTTATTTTTAAAATATAGTAAGCTTAGGAAGTAATATTTAAATTGTATGTGTAATATAATCATTCTTCGTACTTTATTCAATATACCATTAATTATTTTTCGTACTTTATTTTTAAAAAAAATATGCTTTATATAATTTCATTATTTTTTTTTTGATTTTTTTAGTATTCACAATTATATTTTATGTAATATGATTAGAAAATACAAGTTGGATTTTAAGTAAATTTATTTCAACTTTTATATTTTTTACGTTTAATTTTGGGGTTAATAATATTACATGTTTAAAAGATTTTAATATAACATGAGTAAGAAAAGAATCTATTTGAATTTATAACATAATTTAGGAAGATATTTTTTGAAATGTAGAATTTGAATTTTGGATAATAATAATCACAAAGTTCATTTAAAATGTAAATTTTTATATCTAATTTTATTTTTAAAATATATTTTAATTATACATTAAGGCTTTTGTGTATACAGGTCATGATATTTCATCTCATTTAATTACTTATAGTTATCATGACCTAAATATCAAATAAAACTTAACAAAATCTATTTATATAGTATTAAAATGGAGTTTCTAACGTAAATATTATGTAGCTGTATTTTTATTTAGTTAGTATTTCAAAAATTTTGGCACCATATTTTTATTTAGTTAGCATTTTAAAATTTAAATGATGGTGGGACAATTTTCTCTGCAGCAGTTTTTCATAATCACTAATGAACTTTAATTTTTATATTAGATGACTTTCTACATGTTAATTTCTTAACATTTTATTGATATTCTGCATGTTTTTGGCATCAAATTTATTTGTTTATATTACTAATCAAATGTGATTATGTGATACTATATTTGCTTTGACGTACTAATTAGCTTTGCTCTTTTTCTAATTAAATCTAATTGTTTAAATAACTAATTAAATATGCTTTGTGAAGTGTGGTTTAATAGCTTAAACATGAATTTATCTTGAGTTTATGTGATCTATATATTTTGTTATAAAAAATATTTTATTAGTTTGATATACTTATTATATTTATTTCATTTTGAATATATATGAATTTGTGATATCATGTTTATTTATATATCAATTACCACAAACTATACGATACTAAATAGGGTGGGGTTAGATACAACAATATACATGCATTAAATATCATGCAAATCATAATTTGAACTTTTATACTCTCACTGTCTCTTTATGTTGAATTAATATGAATAAGAGATAATTTTAATATATGTTAGAATGATGGTATATAAAACCATGGATTCACAATTGCTCAATGATCTACTATTTTATAGAGTCATCCACAACATGTTTTGCATAGAATGCTCTCACTTATTCTAGAGTAATTTAGCTAGCATCTAGAACCTAACCAACTAACAACCATATAACAAACTCAACTACTCCTTAACAAACTTGCCATGCACACATTTACACGTCACTATACTCTAACACATTAAAGATTCATTTATTTTCGACACGCAAACTAAGATAACCCTCTTCTTTTTGCTTATTCAATATATTTAAAGTACAAAAAATTGTTATGAAGGGAAATTGACCAACTTTGTGGGACATACGAAAATGAAAAAATGAGTAATTTTGAATGAGACAGAGGGAGTATAAGATATGCATGGGCGGACACATAATTTTTACTTAAGATGTACTCCCCTATAAATACCAACTCGTATAAAATTATAAAAATATGTGGAACAATGATTGGCAAGGCAATCGACGGTTCAACACGATTAATTCTTAAGTAGTTGGGATGGCAAGGGGAACTATTCGTGGTGCGATGAAGGATGCTATGTTGAAAATTTATCAATAACAAAAGTTATTTAAAAAAAAAAATTCTTCGATGGGAGTGCTTCAGCTAACCCTAACACCCCTAAGTCCGCTAGTAACGGTATGTACAACCATGTGATACGAATGATTTATTATTATAGAACTTTGTAAATTACAATTATAACATTTTGTATTAAAAGTTTTTAAGATAAACTGCCAATATATTGAGATAGTTCGTAGAAATTGATTAATAAAATATGAGAAATCTCCCATATATCTATATATATGCTGATGCAAACAAAGATATATTTATATATTATAAACATTAACATCTAATTAACTTGAAACTATGACAAAAATATCCTTTATATAGTATTATAATGTAACTCAAACAATATTTTATTTCCCCTATTTCTCTAGCTTGGCACAAAACATTCCATCTTCTGACAATGTATAGCAACCAAAACTTTCTTACTTTTGGACCATAATTTCCACACTTTGATTCTTTTGCAATCTATCTTCATAAACCTCTTTTAGAAATTTTGATGTGAAATCCATTTGGAAACTGCAAGCCTGGAGTTCTTAGAATGTTCCCTCCTCTGATTGGTGTCCATCTAATCATGTAAACATATATAAGAAATAAGACAAAACAATTAGTCCAATTCCATTTTTATGAAATAAATTCTTTAATGAAAGACTATATGTGATGTTCTTACTTGTGCTTAGTTACAAGGCAATGGAGAAACACAGCCATTTGCACCTTTGTGAAGTCTGTTCCCACACAGAACCTCAAGCCCCCTCCGAACGCCATGAAGTTCTTCGAAGCCACATTCGTTTCCACTCCCTGCTAAGTCACGGGCGGGCGATTAGTCGAATATATAGAGTAATGATTAGTCGAATATATAGAGTAATGTTATACTAGACGCGTAAATATACTTGCCTCCCACCGGCTAGGATTGAAGTCAAGGGGGTCTTTGTACTTGCTCGGGTTCAAGTGCACAGCCGGTGGGCATACCATCACAGCCCACCCGGCCGGAATAGTATAACCTGCACCACCAACAAACGGTCCCGTCTCAAACCTCTGTGTTTCATTATCATCAATACACTACATGTGACATCCCACATCGAATAAGTAAAGGATGTCAATACAGTATAAGTAATGGGCTTAATAGATTCTCTAGCAACATGGTTAACCATTTTTGTTAAAAAGTAAGGACGAACACAAGGTTTGCTAGTTGATCCATTGGGCCGCCGTAACGTAACGACTCCCACCCCGTGGGCCCGGGATGTTACACTACAACGCATACTCCCTTTATGATAACAAAAAACAAGAAAGAAAGAAAGTTGTTACCTTTGAATTTAGTCTCTCTAATAGTCTTTCTGAAAATGCCAGGCACTATATTTGCTAGTCTCACCGTTTCATTGATAACCTGAAATGTGAACTTCATTGACTTGTACTCACTCCATGTTAGCCCACAATCTCCTGCATTTTCCCCTCTCTGCCTAATAATCTCATCGTGCTCCTCCTACATTGCTCAAGATAAGTGAATAATGCATAATCATCTGATTCAAGAAAAGTGAATAATGCATGATACCTCACCCTAAGTTGGTCCAAAACCAGAGGGTGATCTGAGAGGAACTTAGTGGCTAAGGTGAGAGCCAAAGAGGTTGTTTCAAAGCTAGCAAAGAGTAACACAAACATCAAATCCAAAGCAATAGCTTCTGTCAACACCGTGTCTTCCCTCTGCAGCTCCTCCAACACGTAGTCGAAGAAATCTCCCTCCACTTTTCTCGGCCTCTCCCGCCTCTCTTGCAGCAACCTCTTCAGCACCCTCATCGCCGTCTTCCTCCCCTGTCCAAATATAGCATCTCTCTTCATCTTCACATTCATTTATCATTCAAGATTTGCATGTGTGTGTGTGTGTGTGTGTATACCTTCAAGCACTTGTGATAGGCTGTGCCAGGAATGTCCAAAGGAAATGAGATGAGCCCTTGTATGAATGCTACGAAACTCTCCCTCAGATTCCCAGATGATGTTTCTGAATCGTAACTGATCAACTTCTTTGCTGTAAGATCAAAGATCATCTGCACCAAAGTAAAACAAAATTTAGAAGAAATACAAGAAAGCATAAGAGTAGGGACTTGATTAGGCCTGTCCATCTATAACCTTTGCAGTTGATTCCTTGACATCAACAACTCCCTCCACACACCACCTTTCCAAGCTGCGATTGGAGGCTTGCTCGACTTCGAGAAGCATCTTCTTCAAGCTCTCAGGGCCAAAGAGCTTGAGCACCATGTTCTTGAGGTACTTGTACATGAAGCCATGCAGGGAGCCCACATTCTGCCTCCCAAAGATCTCTGTGAATGTGTCAGGGTACCAGCTCTTAAACAGCTGCCCCTCTTGCTGGAAAACCAAGTGGTTGAAATCTGCATCCGTCGACACTATCACCGGCCTCCCCACCAAACTAGTCTTGAATATAGGCCCATACCTGCAAATGCGAATATAGTATAAACTTGATGAGGAAACAGGAACACATCATGGGCTGCATTGATTCATTAGCACTACTCCAAAACACATGTAATCTTGATGAGGAGAAGGGTTTCAAGAAGAGAATGTACCACCGCATTCTGTTCTTAACAAAGGGAGGGATATCAGAAGAGGTGTTTGGAGCAAAGAAATGAAGAGTTTCTCCAAGAAGAGGCCACCCCATTGAGCCAGGTGGGAGAACTCCATTGCACCTTGGATTACTCCAGTTGTAGAGCCAATTCACGAAGGCGATTATCGATATAATCAGCACATACAAAACTGCTGTAAACATTCTTGATCATGCAGATTAGTTCTTGAAAGAGAGAAAGAAAGTGGTGAAGAAATGGGATGAGGTTCTAGGAAGAGGAGAGACAAGATTAAATTGAATAGAAGTTGATGATGTGCTAAGTAATGCAATGTAATGTGAGTGATATTAAAATGGGAGGAGTGCTTAAATAGGCTGCAGGCAAAGAATCTGGAACTAGTTTTAATAATATATTTTCTTTTTAGCTTTGAATGAAATGATGGGACTATAAATAGTATATTGTATTGTAAAGTGTGTTCCTTAGCGTTGGGTTAATTTATTTGATTTGAATATATTTGACTTGCTTGCTATTTATTAATTAGAGGAAACATATTGTTTCCAACTGTTTAGATGCTTTTGACCTATTTGGTAGGAAACAATTATAAGAAACCAGTTAAAATAATCTCAAGGTTGTCAGCTTATTTGCCCAAATTAAATCTTCTCTAAATATATTGTTGAATCGGGAGCGACCATCAGAACTGACGTATTGATTTCACGCACCAACACTTTCTTTTCAGTTTGTTTTGTCCTCAACTTCTCGTTGACAGACTGATCCGAGACACTTTCTAGTAGGACACTCATCATAATATTGCTCCAAGCCAAACACGATTAATTTTGGACTTTCTACTTAGAGGGCACCTGAAAAGATGATGCAAATATTGATAAAAGTAGTATAATCATTTTTTTAACCCTCTTGTCAACAACGATAGCAGAAACTCTTTTCAATTGAGGCTGATTGCAATTCCATAAACTATCTCGGGTACGATACACATAGACTCACTTTCTCAGAGATGTTGGATTCCACATGAGGAGAAGAGTTTCTAGATTTGCACACAACTACTGTCTGTATCTAAATTTATAGGATTTTTTTTGTTGTTGTTGAGATAAGTAACAAATGCATGTAAATTTCATACAGAAAACGAGTCTTTGAGCCACGGGCTTCTAAATGAGACCATTCAACCACTAGTTATAGGTAGGCCTATTGTTTGTTTTTGTCATTCATTATAAACACTTTCTTTATGTCTCCTTACTCACCTACAATTATATACTTCACTGTTCCCCCGTTAAAAGTGATTTTTTTTTAATTATTCATTAATATTAAATTTTTTTAAAATAATAAAAAAGTACTCTTTAAAATGTATGAATCCTATTTTTTTTTTTTTACTTTTACTCTATTTCTTATTGTATGTTCAGAAAAGAAATCAGTGCTTTTTAGTGGAATGAATGGAGTATATGGGGATGAAAATGAATTAGTGAGGTTGATTAAGGCATGCAGTAATGAGTGCACATTGATAAAGAAACTTTGTCTGGTGCTTAGTGTGATAATCAATTAATCCCCTTAATTAACACTCGTGTGCAGATATATATTGACATTTTTATTCTTAATTAATGGGACATTATATATATAGACAGCTTTTCAGTATTAATTAACAGTTAATGGCCCTTTGCTTAATTGTGGCTCCTAGCTACTATTTATGGCCATACTAATTGATGCAGCCAAAAGGGAGTATTGATGAGAAATGTCTGTATTACCCTTTGTAATTATATTGTTGGTATTGTTAGAGGCCACCAAAATTATTCGAATCCGAAAAATCAAACTGAACCAAATCGAAATATTAAATTTGAATTAGTTTTATTTTTTGATCCGAATTTTAATTTTGTGTGGTTTGGATTCATACAAAATCAAATTAAAAAAAAATCTAAAATCCGAATTATTTTATTATTATTATAATATTTTATTTTTATTAAATAAGTTTATTTTATCATATATTTTTTTATTTTCTTTTTAATTATATCTTATTTTATATTTCAAAATATTAAATATTATGTAGGAAATCAAATGTAATACTTCAATATTTTATTTAGATTTACAACAAATAAAATTATAATATTCATTAAATTATATAATAATTGTTATTCTTTCAAACTTTTTAAAGTTAAAAGCTTATTTTTTTAGTACATAAAAGTTATTAAACATATATATGATTAAATTTTAATAATTAATTATTCTTAAAATTGAATGGAATTAGTTACTAAATAAAATATTTGGATAAACCGAACCCAAACGAAATAAATTTGATTATTTTGGTTTGGTTTGGTTTGATTATTTTTTTCAATCCGAATTATAATTGGGTTTAGTTTTTGGCAAAATCGAACCAAATACCCGAATGTTCACCCCTAAACATTGGAAGACAAATAATTAAGTCCTACTAAGTACTGATTAATTGATTGATTACTCAATTTTATTGAAATTGTACGATCTATCCATAACGATATATATATATGTAGAAGAATAATGCCAGCTCGAAAGAGTTCTTATTTTGAGACCACTTGTAATAAATAATTAGGCTTTGTTTTGTTATATAATTATAGGATAATCAACCTGAGATAATGTATCTTAATTTAAGTACCAAATACAAATAAAGCCTTAATATATATAACCAATTAACAATTTTCTTCTAACTAGGAGTGATTGTGAAATCAATACATATATACAATTTTATTATTGAAAATATGAATTTCTCAAATCTCTAGTGGATATAGTCAATAGAGTAGTAAACAATTTGATGAAGATGATAAAAATGCATGCATCAATTAATAAAAAAAATGTTGGAGAAAATAAGACAAGGATCCAGGTCAATAGGCGAAAGATGCAACATTTTAGGAGCTTTTTCGATTGTCTGAAAAAGAAGAAGACATATTATTACTCTCTTTATAGTGTTTTACCTTTTAATTTAATTTGCCCAAAAACCTGCAGGAGACAATTAGTGGGGTTTTAATCTTAATATTTGGGGGTAAATTTTCTTGAATCATGTGATGAATTATTGGAATTATTTGGGAATTGGGATTTGACCAATATCCCATCCTATTCCCACTTACATTTCTTCATCGGGAAATGCTATGTGACCACAGTGTGGATAGACACACGGTGGTATTATTGTAATTTTGCTTAATAAAATATTATTAAGTTTGGTTCACTTTTTTAATGCACAAATACAATTACAATGATACCCTTTTACCTCCTCTTTGAAATTTCATCATTTAAATTTCAAATTTTGTATTGAAAACAATTTTTCACTTTCAATTCGTTAGACACGGCTGCTGATTAAAGTGAGAGGGAATGAGATTAAAATAGGAGGGAAAAATTTGGAGGTATAATTAGAGCCAAAAATTTGTTAAGGGTATTATTGGCACAATAATTATAGTCTTTTTAGGAGAATAAAATATTAAATGGTTTGGTCCGGTTTTTAATTGAACCGGTTCGGTTTTCTTAAAAAAACCCACGTGTGGTCGACCACAGTGTGTCCAAATAGCACTACTCTTCTTAATGTATGGATCTTCCTTCATCTTCAGTCTTCACCTTTTTCTTTTCTGGATATTATAAAAATTCACAACCATGATTTTTGGTGCTTATTCAGTAAATCTCTTAAATTCATTAACGATGATTTTAGTTCATTTTCAACCCCTTTTCTTGTTATTGTGTCCAACTCTATATTTGATACGACTGGTTGCAAGAATTGTATACACAAAAAAGACTTTGGGTGAGTAATGTGGACGTACAGAGTGGTACTATAAGTTAATTATCAATTATCTCAAGCGTTAATATTTAAAATAGTTGTAAAATTAAAATAATAATAATATTTAAATTCTAATAATTTTAAATGTAAATTGTTGTCAATACCTTTCTACTTAAATTTAATTATACGAACACCATTTATACATACATATGATTTAATAAAACTGAATACTTATGTATGAACGGTATGATTCAATACGATTCATTATATTTATAAATAGGAATATAAAAAATAATTAGAAAGATATAAAAATAACAAAAAATTAAATATTATTATATTGATAGTTATTATTTATCATTTATAATCCTTTTTGATTATTTTTTGTATTTACACTTATTTGAAATTAAGGATAAGAAATATGAGACAAGTTGGACAACTAAATTTCTCAGAATCTGTGATAATAATATTTATATGTATACTTTGTGATATGTACTGCACTATATATATGGTATTGCATGTGAATAATTATGACTATTTATAAATTGCTCATAATTGAGAATCTTATGTTTAACAAAAATGATTTTCCCCAAAATGTTTTAAAATTTAATTATGTACTTATATAACTGCAAACACTATAGAGAAATCATATCCTCCACTATTTGTAGTACTAACTTTGAACCCGTTAAAAATATTATGCACTCCACTATTTCATGAATATTTTGAAATGACAATACGTAAATAATTAAATAATTTTTATGAATAATTTTCTTGAGTAAGAAATATAATAATCAGATATATATGAGTTGATGCTATTATTATATACCATCACAAATCTACTGTCAACCTTCTCGTATAGAAAAGCAAAAATATTCACTGCATGAAACATAAATATCAACAGAAAATATTATACTCCCTCCCTCCTATTCAATCCTATTCATGATATCACTTTTTTCCCATTTCCGTCCGTCTCACAAAGTTGGTTTATTTCCTTTTATAGTAATCTTTTTGTGCTTTAAATATATTGGATAAAAAAAAGGGGACCATCTTGGTCTGCTTGCCGAAAAAAAGGAGATCATCTTGAATGAGACAGAGGGAGTATAAACTACCAATAGACGCGCCTCCGTTAGAACCTCACTAGATGCGTCATTACCCCAAGCGCAAAGATATTGTATAAACCCGTTTGATTAGACTCGATAATATTAGTATATTTTAATTAAATTATATGCTTAATTTCTGAAGTTATCAGTATAATACTGAGATAATTGTCAATATATACACAAACTAACCATTATTTTTGGTATTGCACGTGAACTTTAAAATATGTTCCACAGGCCACAATACACTATCATTTTTAGCTATTTAATACATCGGACTAAATTTTGTCAAAATATTGCATACGTGGATTCGATTAGCACACGTGGGCATACACATCAGCTTAACACGATGACGTTCTGACTTAAGATAAACGACATCATTGAAGATAAATGACGTCGTTTTATACAATTTTGTGTGTGTTCGTCATTTTTCTTAAGGAAAAAACGAATCAGGTCCAGGTATGCAATACTCCCTCCGTCCCAATTAATTAGACCTATTTTCCTTTGGCACACAGTCCAATATTTAATTATAATAACTTTTGAGAGAGGTAGTTTGTGCTTTAAAATTTGTTAAATAAAAAAATGTGTCTAATTTAATGGGACAAACAAAAAAGAAAAATAAGTCTAATTAAATAGAACGGAGAGAATATTAAATAACTAAGAAATGATAATTTATATATTGTGGAACATATTATATTTTAAAGTTCATGCGCAATACTAAAAATAATAGTTAGTTTGTATATTTACAAACAATTATGCGGTTAACGATGATACTACTATTAATTATAATAGAATTGGATGGTTGAGAATGTGTAAACGCGGCAGCAATTTCCATCAGAAATTCAACAAACCCATTTGACTTATCATTTAATTAAATTAATTAGTAGTACTATTTCCGGAGAAAAGATGTTAAATTAATAAGTGTTGATAATTATTAATTAGGCGAAAAACGTGGTTAGCAGTAAGATTGTCAACGCTATAAAAATAATCTATTAGTCAAGAACACTTGTGATAGGATATGGCCCATCAATAAAGCCCAATACCCAGAAGCAGCTCGGCGGCCCAACACTTCGGCCCATCAAGAGCAGCTCGGCCAGCCCATCTACCGCGGCCCACTTACTATAAATAGCTATAAACCGCCTCTATTATCTATAAATACTACATTATAGTTAGATTAGAGGGCAGATTCACACTTTCTGTAAATCTACATTTCAGCTCTCAAGTCATAAATAAGATAGCTCTCCTCTCCGTGGACGTAGACTTTATTAAAAGTCGAACCACGTAAATCCTGTGTCAATTATTCCCTAACCATCGTGCAAATCTCACCTCGAAAATCGGTGATCGAACACTGGCGCCGTCTGTGGGAAACGAAGTAAATTTTGTGTCCGATCCAGATTTCCGAAGTAAAAACACAATGGTTAGATCCACCCGATCTACTGCTATAGCTGCTGCTGCTAAAGGAAAGCAAAACGAGGCTGAAATACCTCGTAATCCACCTCGTCTATCTACGAACGAAGGGGATGAACATTATGCTCGGTCTGGCAGGCAGGCCACGAACCGCCGAACTCCCGAGGGCCATGTGGAAGATGTCCTTTCCCACCGAGCTAGTGACTCCATTAGCAGTGAAAGGTTAAATCAAAATCGTCAAGGGAATACCACACTTCAACCTCTGCTCGGCGATGCACTCAAAGCATATCTAGATCTTCACGAGCAAGATTTCCTTAAATTCGCCGAACAACATCAACAACGAGGTCAGTGCGAAGAGGATAAAGTGGGTCCATCACGACCCCAAGCTTCGGAGCAAATTGCCGAGGAAAGAGATGATGAGGTCTTCCGAAGACCGCGTAATCACCGAGGTAACATTATTTCACCTCGACGAGGCTCAACATCACCTCGTCAAAACGTCGACCATTCCCGACGTGACGAGGAACACCGAAGAAAGACACCACCTCGTCCAAACGTCGACCATTACCGACGTGACGAGGAATGCCGAAGAGAGAAGACGCCACCTCGTCGAAACATCGACCATTCTCGACGTGACGAGGACGACCACCGAGAGGGAAGATTCACTGTTTACAGCAGAATCATTACCCCCCCTTCACCAACAAAATTCTCTACACACCACTCCCTTCAGCATACAGGGTCCCACCAATCAAACCCTATAATGGTTCGTGCGACCCGAGCAACTTTCTATCGCAATATCAATATAATATGCTGAACCAGGGACTGGCCGAGGATGTTTATATGTGCAAAGTCTTCCCCGAATTGTTGGTCGACAATGTACGGAAGTGGTTTGACAACCTCCCTCGCAGCAGCATAGGGTCGTACGCCGACCTGCTGGATGCCTTTGAGAGGCGTTTCTTCCAAAAAGCCGAAGCCAAAATGAGTTCGGCCCAACTCCTTACCCTAAAACAAGGACAAGGAGAATCTATCAGCGACTTCCTAGCTCGGTTCTACAATGAGAGCCTCAAGGTCGATCGCCTTTCAGACGATGTCCTCATCTCGGCATTTCAAAACGCCATTCACTCCGGCACACTCTTCAGGGAGCTCGTGAAAGAGCGCCCCAAAACCTCCAAACAGCTATGGAGGATTGTGGATGCATTTGCCGAAGCAGATGAGGCGGACAGGAAGAAACGAGCCACTGACCGACCTGAAGGTCAGGATAAAAAGAGAAGGGAAGAACGAGCTGATCAAGGGCAGCATCGACGAGGCGCCCTTGAGAGAATCCAACGAGGTCCATTAGCATCTCGCCTCGGACCTCGGCCTAACCAGGAGCCAGATCGGTTCGCTCCGCTGAACAGGTCTCGGGCAGAAATTTATGAGCTTCACGCAAACTTGTTTCAGAGACCTCCACCACTATCCCGAACTGGATCAAGCAGACGATCACGAGATAAATATTGCGAGTTCCATGGCGGCCACGGCCATGACACCGAGGAGTGTCGCAATCTTGCCTCGGAAATCGACCGCCTAACACAAGATGGCACTCTTGGAAGATACCGAGGTCAAAACCAACCGGAGACTCAACCTCGGGGCAAAGGCAAACGAAGGAATAGGGGAGAAAATTGCAAACCCCAAGAGAAAAGGTCGAGACATGATGACGAGGACGATGACGAGAATCAACCTCAGTATGATGGAGTCATCACCGCCATCATCGGAGTGCCCCAAGGTTCAACAAGGTCGTCGCTGAAGGCCGAAGCTCGAAACCGACCCTCGGAAGAGCCTTCACACAAAAGGTTCAAAAAGGACGAGGTTGTTATTTTCTCTAATGACGACCCTGTCCCTCATGCCTCACCTCATCAAGATGCCACTATTATCGAAGCCGTGGTGGCTAACAAATTGGTACACCGGGTTTTTATTGATAGTGGAGCCTCGGTCAGCGTGCTCTTCAAAGGCTGCTTCGGCAAACTTGACATCGAAGAAGCGCGCTTAAAACCAGCACCCATTCCATTGAAGAATTTCACACAAGGGGAGACCTCAACAGATGGAACGATCTCACTCCCCGTGACGGTAGGACGAAGTCCATTATCCACTACAAAGATAATCCACTTCTTCGTCGTCAAAGCCAACTCTCCCTACAACATTATATTAGGCAGAGATTGGCTGATAGCGACAAAAGCAGTCTGCTCGGCCTACCATTTGATGATCAAAATACCTTCAAAAAATGGAGTTATCACGCTTCGGGGAAATCAAACACAGGCCAAAGAGTGCATGCAGGTCGCACTCCGATGTTCTGGTGTACAACATTCCCAAGCATAACAATTACAGAACCCCGGCGTGCCGAAGTCGACCTCGTCTGCTGCAGAACCTCTAGAAGACGTCGTACTCTATGAAAACGACGTGTCCAAGGTCGTCAAGGTCGGTTTCGTCGGGGGTGCCGAACTCCGAGGTCAAGTTATTCAACTACTTCGGGAGTTTAGAGACATTTTTGCCTGGTCTCCTTTAGACATGACCGGGGTATCACCAGATATTATAACTCATCACCTCAACATCGACCCCGAGGTGAAACCAGTTCGGCAAAAGCAACGAACCTTTGCTGCCGAAAGAAACCAGGTGATACGTAACGAGGTACGTCAACTACAACAAGCCGATATTTTATTCGAGGTAAAATATCCGACGTGGTTGGCCAACCCCGTGATGGTAAAGAAGCAAGTAGGAGGATGGCGCATGTGTGTTGATTATACCGATCTCAATAAACACTGCCCTAAGGATTGTTATCCCCTCCCCAACATTGATAAGAAAGTGGAAGCCCACGTCGGTCACGAGGTTTTCAGCTTTCTCGACCTGTACAAAGGCTACCATCAAGTTCTTATGAGTACCGAGGACGCTCCGAAGACTGCCTTCGTCACAGACTTCGGCATTTTTGCTTATAAGAAGATGCCCTTTGGACTCAAAAATGCTGGAGCTACATATCAAAGGATGGTTGACAAAATATTTGAACTTCACATCGGTCAGATTGTTGAAGTATATGTCGACGACATCGTTGTCAAAAGCAAAAAAATCAACACTACCTTAAATGACCTCCAGGTCGTCTTCAAACTGCTCCGCGAGGTGAACCTGAAGTTAAACCCAGGAAAATGTACTTTCATGGTCCAGTCCGGAAAATTCCTAGGGTGTTGGGTTTCCCGCGAAGGATTAAAAGCTAATCCAGCAAAAGTTAAGGTCGTCCAGGAGATGCAAGCGCCGAAGTCAATACACGATGTACATCGGTTGACGGGCTGCTTGGCTGCGTTAAGCAGATTTCTATCTAAAGCAGCCGAGAAGCAACTCCCATTCTTCAAAGTCTTAAAGAAGGCCCCGAACTTCGAATGGAGCGACGAGCACAAGTTAGCCTTCGAAAATTTGAAGAAATACCTTGACAACTTACCCACTTTATCCGTCCCAAAGGAAGACGAGGTACTTTCCCTATAGCTCGCTGCCTCGGACGAATCAATAAGTGCTGTCTTAGTTCGAGAAGGACCTCGGCAGTTACCCATATACTTCATAAGCCGAGCTCTAAAAGGGCCAGAAACGAGGTACCAACCTCTGGAGAAGGTCGCACTTGCCCTAGTGAATGCTGCAAGACGACTTCGACCATATTTTCATGCTCACCCGATACAAGTACTGACCGACCTACCACTTCGGCAAGTGCTTACGAAGCCTGAAGCTTCGGGACGAATAGCCAAGTGGGCGGTCGAACTTGGCGAGCACACCATCTCCTTTGCACCTCGGCAAGCTATCAAGGGGCAAGCGCTGGCAGATTTCCTGGTGGAAGCAGTATTCACCGAGCCTCCGAAGCCTACCAAACCTGCCGAGGAGAATGTCGAAGAAGAAATGCCGAAGACACCCCCCATAGATTGCTGGAAAGTCTATGTCGATGGAGCGTCGGGCAAAAAAGGAAGCGGAGCTGGAGTTTTATTCATCAGTTCGGAAGGGAAACAAATCCCTTATGCTTTGCGGTTAAGCTTCCCAACCACCAATAACGAAGTGGAGTACGAAGCCCTAATAGCCGGACTTCGCCTCGCGCAAAACCTTCAGCTACGGGCCATCCAAGTCTACAGTGACTCCCAAATCATAGTGAGCCACGTCCTCGGAAAATACAAAGCGCGAGATGAAAGGATGAAGAAGTATCTCCACAAAGTCAAAACTTTACAAGAAAGCTTCTCATACTTCGAGTTGATACGAATCCCGAGAGGCGAAAATGACCGAGCTGATGCATTAAGTAAGCTCGCGTCGTCATCCACAGCCTCTCCGGTAGAAGAAGTCACGACCCGAAGTATAGACGAAGCCGAAGTGAACGCAATAATCGATGACAAGCCGAGCTGGATGACACCACTTCAGGATTATTTAGAAAGAGGCGAACTCCCTGATGATAAGATTAAAGCTCGGAAGCTTCAGAACAAATCAGTCAAATATATCTTGGATCGAGGAGTATTGTATAAAAAATCATATCTTCAACCTCTTCTAAGGTGCGCGGGACCCAATCAAGCGGACTACATATTACGCGAAGTGCACGAAGGATCCTGTGGTAGTCACGTCGGAGCTCGGGCTTTAACCAGAAAGATAATGAGATGGGGATACTATTGGCCGACCATGCTACAAGATGCAGTCGACCTCGTCAAAAGATGTCCGAAGTGCCAAATTCATGCAACAATAACGAGGGTACCTCAAACCGAGCTAACCACCATGCAAAGCCCCTGGCCCTTCATGCAATGGGGGATAGACATCGTCGGTCCCTTTGAGCAGGCCCCCGGCCAACTACGATTCCTAATAGTCGCCATCGACTATTTTACGAAGTGGGTAGAGGCCGAGCCTCTTGCAAAAATTACGAGCAAAAAGGCCCTCAACTTCGTTTGGAAGAATATAGTTTGTCGCTTCGGTGTACCTCACATCCTTGTCTCGGATAATGGAACTCAATTCACGGATAAGGCATTTAAAGAATGGTGTGACGAGCTCAATATCCAGCAGAAATTCACCTCGGTAGCGCACCCTCAAGCGAATGGTCAAACCGAAGTCACGAACCGGACAATAGTCAAAGGTTTAAAGACTCGCCTCGACAAAGCCAAGGGAGATTGGGCCGAAAACTTACCCCAAGTCCTATGGTCCTACCGAACTACACCTCGGACATCCAATGGAGAAACACCATACAGCCTCGTCTACGGAACCGAGGCAGTAATCCCAGTGGAGATCGGTTTGCCGAGCCCCCGAACTATAAGCTTCACAACCGATGCCAATGAAGAAGGCCTCCGAACTAATTTGGACTTGTTGGAGGAAAAACGAGAACGAGCCTACATACAAGAAGCTCGGTACAAACAACAAGTAGCTCGGTATTACAACAATCGAGTGAAACATCGACAGTTTCAAGTAGGCGACCTCGTTCTCCGAAATAATGAAGTTAGCAAGGCGGAGAAGCTCGGTAAACTTGAAGCCACCTGGGAAGGTCCTTATCAAATCCAAGATGTCCTCGGCAAAGGCTCATACAAGCTCGTTCACTTATCTGGGGAGCCAATACCCCGAACTTGGCATATTTCTCATTTAAAGAAATATTATTTGTAATTTATGTAGTTCGGATTTTACTCTTTTGTGAAACATTTATTGTATACTTACATCAGGTCCAAGTCAAGCTAAAACTCCAAATTGAGAGTAGCATTCAAACGCGCGTAAGGAGACCGCTCCTATCGATTACATCGACAAATAAGGAACTTCGAAGCCAAAACTTCATCCTCAGACGAAGTGGCAAAGTCAAAACGCGCGTGAGGAGACCACTCCTATCGATTAAATCGACAAACAAGGAACTTCAAAGCCTAAACTTCGTCCTCAGACGAAGTGGCTAATTCTGAGCCTAAACTTCGTCCCTAACCGAAGTGGCTACCCGAAGTCTCAAAACTTCGCCTTCAACCACCCGAAGTCTCCAAACTTCGCCTTCAAGCGAAGTAAAACTTCGGTGTCGAACGAAGCGATTACGAAGTACGAGCCAGACATCACGATAATTTGAAGCAAACTTGATTACACAAATTGAGTAAAGCTTTAGAAAACTAATGATTATGAAAAGTTGTATTTTATTTTATTTCATGAATACACATTACAATCAGCTTGGAGGGTCTGAGCCCGGAGGCCTAAGACTATAGCTAAGATACTTCTCTACAAAACCCTGGCCCGAACTCGAGCTGGCACCATGACCGAGCACTGAGTCTAGAAAAGCCATGCCTTCGTCACGGCCAAAACTCTGTCCTCGGCCCCGGCTCGACGGTAATGATCGACCTCGGCCTAGAGATGCAGCTCTACCTCGGCCTCGACCTCTCACTATACGTCGGCCACCACCTCGTGCCATGACAGCTTGGGTTTGCTCTCGAGTCAAGGCCGCACTAGGCGGCTGCACCCCCTCCAAATTACCCTCCAAAAAGGCTTCCGAGGCAGGATCAAGTCTTGTATTCTTGGACTCAATCCACCTCTTCAGCTTCGGGTTCCTCTTCAGCACAATTTTATACATGGATCCGAGCTTGAGAAGTGCCTCTTCCTGCTCACGAACTTGCCAGGAGTCATCGCCGTACCTTTCTCGGTACTCCCTTGCTCGAGCTCGGACCTCCTTTATTTGTGTAGAGACCTCGTATATAGTCAGACCACCATTTCTATGTATACGGTCCTCGTACTCTTCATGCTCCTCGGCTATAGCCTTAAAAGTCTGGAGATCGTCCTTGACATTCTTGAACTTATCTTCAAGCTCCAGAAACCTCGCATGCTCTTCATCAAGCTTCTCCTGTGCCGACCTAAGCTTCGCCTCGAGCTCGGTCTCAATGTTGGTAGCTCGGCTTTTCCAACACGCGACCTCGACCTCGGCAGCTTCGGCAGCGCGACGAAGCTCGTTTATTTGTTGTTCAAAATGCGAAGTATTGGAGAAATCAAAGGCAGGCTACAGCAGCAAAAAATTAAACAGTTCAGCATAAAGCGCAGTTCAAAAAGGATACTTTATATACATGTGGAAAAAGCGCCGCCCTAGCGGCGACGTGATACAAGCTAAAAAAAAAAAAAAAAAAAAAAGAGAAGAGAAGAAAAAGCTAACTATCGCCGACCTCGGGCTCCTCGTCACCGGCCTCCCCTCCTCCCTCGCCACCAGCGGCCGCCTCCCTGGCAAGCTCGGCGATGACCGCCTCCAGATTGTCATCCCGATCTGCCGGGCACCGCCGAACCGCCTGCTCGGAGAGCGGAGCCCTCTCCCGCGCCAACCTTTCGACCATCGGGATCACCGCGGTGTGTTCCACGAGTACTTCGGCGTACTCCCGCAGCATCTCTTCCTTTGACATCACCTCATACCCGTACTTGACTTTGTCAAGCTCGGGGTAATCCTTGGCGACACGGTCGAGCGCTGCCGAAGTAATCGGCGTACTCATGGCGCTCACCAGATGCGCCGCCACTGTGCCGAAATACTTGGAGCGGAAGATCCGCTCGGCGAGAGCCCGAAACACTCCGCCCTGCTCCGCCGCCACCCGGGCCGACCTCTCCCGCTCTCCGACCAGCTCTTCCCTCAGGTTGGCGACCTCGACCTCGAGGTCGGTCGCCCTCCTACTGGCCGCCTCCGCCGCACCCACCGCCTTCGTCGCCTCCGACCTCGCTTCCCCGAGCTCGGCTCTCAGGGCCCGGAACTGCTCGACCCCACCGATGATGAAGCTCGAGATGGCACTCAGCCCATCCAATGCCACATCCGCCTCCTGCACGAAATATATCAGCACGAGAAAAGAAAAAATTAAGGAAGCAAAATAAATAAAACTACCCTCTACTCACCTCGGGAAACGAGGTCCTCTGTGCCGACCCCGACCCGGATGCCCGAGCACCCGAGCTTCTCGCCTCCCTCCTCGGCGACGCCAGATCAATCACCGGCGGAGTCATCTCGGCCTCCTCCCTCTCCGCCTGATCCCGGCGTGGCGTCTCCTCAGCAGCCGAGGTTCTCGGCCTCTTCCTCTTCTTCTTCTCCATGGCAGCTTCAAAAATTTCGGGATTCACTGCGGAAATACAACAAGTATTAATCCAGCTCGGATAAACGAAGTCAAAATACTAGTTCGGGTAATGAAGACAAACTACACTACGGGGCCTCACCCGGATCCACGTCGGCCAGGGTGTCGCATGGGCTCAGCCCGTGCCTCGACAGCTCCTCCTCGGCGTAAGTCCTTTTGACGGCGCCGAGGTCCATCAAGCTCGTCTCGAGCTCCCCGACGGGATCCACCCTTAGTTGCGGGCCAAATTTGGCCACCGACCAGCCATGGAGGGGCACACCTTCAGCTCGGCAGAAGAAAAACTTCTTCTGCCAGTTCGATACTTTGGATGGGGTGACCAACTTGAACTTATTTACAGGTGAGAGATATACCCACCCAGTTGGCCCCCGCTTTACTCTAAAAAAACGGAGTAAAGACTCCAACGACATCGGTCCACCTCGGCGACCGACTTCGACACAGAAACCTATTACCTGCTTAATGGAAGCAGGCGCGAACTGACCTAAGGGAAGCTCGAATCTATCCAAAAGCTCGACAAAAATACGGTGTAAAGGAAAACGAAGACCGAAGTTAAGATAGTCTTCGTATACTGTAAAAAAACCTACAGGAGGAGAGCAACCTCTATCCTCCGCCCTAGGTAAAATAAACTCTGCAGAATCGGGAAAACAAAATTTTCTAACTAGGTTGGACATATGGGATGCACTCATACTTGAGGCGTACTCCAAGGCAGCCCCCGACCCAGCCAAAGGGGGGTATTCTATGAGTCTAGGAACAGGGGGTAAAGCCGCTCGGGTAAAAACCCTCACGGTGACCCTTGCCGGAACACTCCTAAGCGGCGACGGAGATTCAACAATCTCCCTACCGCTCGGAGTACGAGAAGAAGAAACAGAAAAGGCAGAAGAAGAAGTGGAAGCAGCAGCCATAACAACAAAACACTTACTTGTTGAAAAGATTTGAAGAATTTTTCTCGAACTTGAAGTCGACAATGGCAGAAAGTTTGAAAGCTTTTTGCAGATGGGAAAGTGAAACTAGGGTTGCGAAAAGTGAAAAGTGTTTGTTAGCTTCCAAAGGAAGCCTTTATAGACATCACTTCACCTTTTCCCAACCGCCTTTTTTCGAAATCCCGCCTCTTCGGCTCCTCCAACAGAAAGGCGACACGTGTCACCCATGACCCTCTACAAACAGCTGTCTTCCACCACCACGGTTGCTACCTCGGCTTCAGCCTTCTCCACTTCGACCTCGGCTACAACCCGATTCACCTCGACTTCGGCAACTACAAGATCTACACCTCGTCCCGATCTTCACTTCGTCCAAACACACCCACCTCGTCAAGATCTCCACCTCGGCGCCGATCTTCTCTTGAGGGGGGGATGTGATAGGATATGGCCCATCAATAAAGCCCAATACCCAGAAGCAGCTCGGCGGCCCAACACTTCGGCCCATCAAGAGCAGCTCGGCCAGCCCATCTACCGCGGCCCACTTACTATAAATAGCTATAAACCGCCTCTATTATCTATAAATACTACATTATAGTTAGATTAGAGGGCAGATTCACACTTTCTGTAAATCTACATTTCAGCTCTCAAGTCATAAATAAGATAGCTCTCCTCTCCGTGGACGTAGACTTTATTAAAAGTCGAACCACGTAAATCCTGTGTCAATTATTCCCTAATCATCGTGCAAATCTCACCTCGAAAATCGGTGATCGAACAACTTGGAAACAGTACGATAATAATAATAAACGAATATGTGCAGAGTTTAAAGAGTTGACTAGATAGTTTTATTCCAAGTTAATTGTGTGTTGGGGGGGATTAGGATGACTAATAGCTTATTACTGAACTTTTAATCTTAACTCTCGTTAATTGATGCTGGAATATTACTATATATTTTTCTAAGTGTAATTATACAAAATAGTCAAAAAAATTATGAAAGACAAATAACAGCTACTCTTATACTTATGAATCATATTAAATCATACTATTCATACTATTAAATCATACTATTCATACTATTAAATCATACTATTCATACGTAAATTGTATTAGACATAAAAATATTTAAATTCTAGTCATTTGTATCCTTATACTTATTTTTTTTCATTTATAAGTATAAATAATATGAATCGTATTAAATCATACCATTCATACATGATATTTAGTCTTATTAAATTGAAAGTATGTATGAATCGTATGAATGAATATCATTAATACTTTTCATACTATTCGTACCATTAATTAGTACAATTAAATTTAAGTAGAAGAGTATTTGTGGTAATTTACATTTAAAATGACTAGAATTTAAATGATTTTATGTTTGTAGCTATTATTTGTCATTTACAATTTTTTTTTTGCTATTTTGTAGCTTTTAAAACTAACTCTACATCATGTTTTATATTAATATATGTATATTTAAAACTTCAATCATAACGTTTTAATTAAAATATATAAATGATATCATGTCATGCCATTTGATTTTGGGCATTAATATTTCAGAATGATATATATTTTTTCCCCAATTTGATTTGATTTTTACTTTTTTACATTAAAAAGGGACTGTATGTACAAAAACATTAAGGAGGTGATTGGTATGATGGAATGGAATGGAGTGTGGAATGGAATGAAGTGTGGAATGTAATGAAATTGTTAATCCATTTCTATGCTTGGTATGTATAAGGAATAAGAATGGAATGGAATGACAATTTATTTATTAATTTAATCCTTATAATTGATAACTACAAATAAAGTAAATAAATAAATTATATTTATATTGTAATGCGAAATCATACTTTTAATATTCCAAGTAAATTTATTATTATCATTTATGTTAAAAAAATTGTCGAAATTCTCTATTTTTTCTTTATTTTTCAATTATTTTTATGGACCAAAATAATTCAAAAAAATATATATATTTCAATATAGGATATAAAACGTGGGGGTGAACATTCGAATACATGGTTCAATTTTGTCTAAAAAATCAAACTAAACCAGATTAATAAAAATGGATCGAAAAAGATAGTTCAACCAAACAAAAAATTAACTAGACCAAACTAACAAAATTTATTTTGATTTAGTTCGATTTATCCAAATATTTTATTTCGTAACTTATTCCATTCAATTTTAAAATAATTAATTAAAAAAAATAAGCATTCATTTATATCTTCAATAGTTATCATGTACTAAAAAATTAAAAATCTAAATTAAAAATTATAATCACAATACTTAAATTATTAAAATATTCTCATATATCTTCAATAGTTTCAAATGATAATAAACATTATAAATTTATTGAATTTCATAGTTTGTAAATCTAGAAAAAATTAAAACAAAAATGAAGTGAATAAATTATGGGGTAAATGCTAAAATACCCATTTTGATAAGTAAAAAAATAAAAAATACCCACTTAAAAATAAAAGATAAAAAATACTCACTTTTTACAATAGCATGATGAAATTGATCATGTGTTCATGTTATTCAAATTTAAAATAACTTGAATAACATGATCATATGATGAAATTCATCATGAAATTCATCATGTTATTGTAAAAATAACATGATCACATGATGAAATTCATCATGTTATTGTAAAAAGTGGGTATTTTTTATCTTTTATTTTTAAGTGTGTATTTTTTTTTATTTTGTAAAAGTGGGTAATTTTACCTTGTTGGGAACCCCATAAATTTATTTGTTTTGATGATGTTCCTCGAAACTACATGTTAATGTTGAAACCAAACAATCATTGTCATCTATTAAGGTTTATCTTAAAGTGTAAAAGAAGCAGATCGTTTTCTTAAAGGTAAATAACAATCTGTCTTATTCTTGTAATAGATATCCTGGACACAATGATAGTTATTATTGCAAGTGTTTATTCCCTCATGTAAGACAGCTCGTTAATAAAAGAGAGCAGATCATTTTTTAACCAATTAACGATCTGCTTCTCGTGATTGCAACGAGCTGTCAGTCCAACTTGCTTGTTTTGGTTTCATTTCTAGATTATGTTTCAACAGATCACAAATGTAAAAGTTGTTTTGAAGTCTCAAAACACTTATAACGATCTGGTTCTTTAGAATAGACTACTCGATAGGAGCTCGTTCTAAAGACTAAGCAGCTGGTTCCAAAAAGAAGTTGAAGCCCGCTGCTCATCACCCACATCAGATCGTTTGGATTAGCAGCTCGCTCAAACTATCTACAACCGGCTGTCATCTCACAACAACAGATCGTTTATTCCTAAAAACGATCTGGCCATTTCTACATCTCATACAGCAGATCGTTTGTGGAAAATACGATCTGGCCATAATGAAGAATTGGGGGCGCAGCTCATTCAACAGCGAGCTGTTGTAACCTCAAACTCAAGCTGCTCCTCACAATAACTACGGTGGACTGCCGACATACCTAAATGTGTCATAAGTCAACCACACAGTGTACTGTCACATCAAAGGCATACTTTAAGGAATAAAGTACAAGGATATCAAAATTCCTGTACTGCGTATCATTCCCAGTATGGCAATACATTGTGAAATCCCGTGAAAGGTGGTAACAACTCGCATTTGGCAGCGCGTTTCTCAACAACTCTGCCATGCATTTAATGCAGCCATTAATGCGTTGAAAAAGAGTACCTTCGTCTCCAACGGATAGTTTTCTTCTTGAGGCTATAAATACCACCTTCACCTCCAGGAATGAGTACGAGAATTCAAGCGAAAAATTACCATCACTCTGCTCAAATTACTTCAAGCTATCAACGTTCATAGCACTCCTTCAAAATCAAGAATTCTCTTGAGTGTTTACAGTTCTTGAAGTTATTATTTTCTGGAAAATTATTTTTGCCAAAACCCCAAGTTAGGATCTAGTTTTGATCCGAAAGTTGTAAGATTTAGATTGTAGTTCCTCAATCTAAGAAGTTTAATCTCAAGTTGTTATCTAGTTTTGATAAAGTTTGAGGCTCGTACTCAACGAGTAAAAAGAAAGGAGACATAGTGGATTTCGATCTAGTTTTGATCGAGCCGTGGACGTAGGGAGGTTTATCCCGAACCACTTTAAACACCTTGTGTTTGTTCTTTCTGTTTTACTTTATTGTCATCTTCTTCATACTCTTGCATTAACTTGGTTGTGTTAAAGATTGGCTAAAAGAAAACGTTTTTAATACAAAGAGCATTAACCACCAAATTCCGCACACAACCTTAATCAAGTTTAAATCTGTGTTCGTCACTCTTGATTATTGTTATTCACGCGTAAGGTACTGTTTGAGTAAAACTTAATCTTCCTAACAAGAAGATTCATTTTACTAATCCTAGCTATCTTTAATGTAAAGTGAGCTAATACCTTACAGTTAAATTGTGAACAAGAAAATCTAAAAAGTTTTGAATTGGTGTATTCCCCCCCCTCCCCCATACACCAATCTAGCTCTTTCGGAACCAACATACCTATTACCCCATAAATTATCACATTTAATTTATTAAATAATTTTAAAATTTAAATTATATTATAAAATATAATAAAAATAATAAAATTATATATGATAAAATAATTTTATTTGAAAAAAATAAATTAAATTTTAATATTAAAAAATAATTCGATTTTTGTATATTCTTTTGATTTGATTTTATCTAAATCCTATTTAAATCTAATTAGAATTTGATTTTGAAATAAAATCCAACCAATCAAATATTTGAGTTTGATTAATTTTGCTCACACCTACTAAAACATGTATGCTATGTTATAACTAGGGGTGTAATTGTCACGCCCGCCCTCCGCTAAGGATAGCGAAGTCGGGGAAACCGTG